>JAULKJ010169764.1:0-14482 GCA_032355405.1 Rubia balearica
ATGCACTTTGGCATGGCCCGTGCCATTAGAAAGGCGTAAAATGCCTCTCCCTAGGCATGCTAGTGTGGAATGCATGACTGCTAGGGTTTTCTCCCTTTTTGGGCCGTTGAAGGCCCAAAACTCATCAAATATATATACTAGCCTAAGTCTTCTGGTGCTTAACAATTAGTAAGAAGTAAGAAGTTTTGTTCTATTTTGTAGTAGGTAAGAAGAGTGGAAGCCATCTCCTCTCTTCATTTATTTCTCGAGTTCTATCAGTATGGCATTAAATCCAATGATTGCTTTGAATTTAATGTCTCTAGAGAAGTTATTATATTGGGGTAGTATTTGTATTCAGAACTTGATTATGATTTTTTGAGATTTGAGATTATCCTATTTTTTATGTCCTATGAATATTTTTGTATGATTTGTATTTTCTTTTATGTATGATTTATGCCATGTTATAAATTATGATGCATCCATAATTTCATGCATAGTATAATATCGTGCTAGGTTATTTAATGTTATCTTGGTAGTGTTAGACTAACGACCTCGTAGGCTCGGACACCGGGAGATGAGTGCATTCATGTTGCCTTGAACAATGCTGACCCAAAAAAATGATAACTCTAATTGGCTAGTTATGTGAGTGATTACATACTTGGAGTGGTGTACTGGGAGTTGTGGTTTTAAAACTTCTAACGAGGGGGAAATCCTTGAATTATCCAGAAAGGCATTGTAGTTTGTGGCGACTAGGGTCGTGGAAACCCTAGAGTTATCATGTGATAACAATTCCTTACCTTTCTAGTCCTAGGGTTGGTATCCATAGTGGAGTGACCAATCGGTAGTTTCCTTTTCGTATCTAATGGTTTCTACCTACGCATGCCTGATAACTTTTAAGCAGAGGATTGTTAGCATTGAGAGTGAGATGACGGGATGAATTGCGGTCTTGAAAGATCAAAGCGCATCCCTAATTATGGAGGCGGTGAGATGGTTTTGAAGGGAGACAAACCTATGTGTGACAGACATTGGGAATTCCCGGCCATCTCCACACTGTGTGACATAGGCATAAGAGTAGTTTTATATGGTTATATGTGATAGAATCTAGAACCAAAGTCATTAATCGTCCATGTTATGCAAATAACCCCAAGACTAGTTAATCATATTTAAATCTCGTTGCTTGCATGCTTAGTAGTTTGTTAGACACAACCCCACGATTATCTGCTTAAAGCACTAGCTATTCCTGACACACAAAATGGGTGACTCTCAATCGTGGGTTGTGTCAAGCTAACTTTTGAATTCTGGTATCTTTGTGGACGACCCCAGAATTTCCCATCACTCTTTTATTGTAGTTAGTAGTGAGTACTGGAGCAACATCTATAAGTTCTATTTTTAATACTTTACACTGCGCAGGATTCTTCCACAAGGTAAATGACCCTGCGCGGTGCTGGTCAAATTTTGGCACCTCTGCCGGGGATTTTTTTAAATTTGATTGTTAGCTTACATAACTAGTTGGTTGAAGTAGTTTGCGGCTTTTGATTTTTTGTTGGTTGTTATGTAAAGATCTTTTATAGCTTTTCTTGTTTTTTTCATAACGTGTGTGCTAGTGTTTTGTGGACTAATGTTGTATTTTTCCTAGTTTATGGTACATACCCGTATCACTAACCAAGGAGAATTATACCACTTACTAGAAAATACTGGTAGGCGATGAAGGAGGGGGAGAAGGGTTAGTGAGGTAGTTTCGCATGGGCCGACTGTAGAGTTAGAGATTTAGAGAGAGATCATGGCGGAGGACAACAAGACTTTGAGGGAATTGATAGCTCCTAAATTAGAATCACCTTCCTCTGTATTGTCTTCTTACCTCTTCCACAGAATGTGATATGCAAGTTGAAGAGTGGTATGATTCAGTTCCTTCCAACATTCCATGGGATAACCGTCAAGAACCCCAACAAGCACTTATCCTAGTTTCAATTGGTATACAAAAATATGAACCACCGGGAGTCTCGTAGGAAGACTACAAGCTACGGTCCTTTCCATTCTCACTTCGAGATGTGGCAAATGACTGGTTGTATTGCCTCTCGCAAGGGTGTATAACGTCTTGGATGGACATGAAGTGTTGGTTTTTAGAGAAATACTTTCCTATTTCCAAGTTCGCCGGGTTGAAGAAACAGTTAATAAACATCTCACCGTTTTCCAATGAGTCCCTATATGAGTTTTAGGAATGCTTCAAGAGGTTCTTAACAAGCTTCCGTACCATCCATTCTAAGAGGGGGATCTAGTTTACTACTTCTTTGAGGACCTCTGTGATGATGATATGCAGATGGTGAATGCTACGTACAACAGATCAATTTTCAATAAGAGCCAAAAGAGACTATGACCCTTTTTGAAGAGATGGAAATAGACTCGCCAATATGGAACCAATTTGAGAACCAAGACGTTGGAGGAACACACTTACTCACTAAGTTAGAAGAGAAATTCCAAGGCTTTGCTTCTATAATAAAGGAGTTTATGAAGGGGGGAACTCATCAGGTGAAGGTTTGTGGCATTTGTGGCTTGGATCATCCGAAGGGTATGTGCCCACAAGTGGTAAAAGAATTTTAGGAGGTAAATTCTTTGGAGTACAATGGAGGAAACAAACAGTTTTGTAGGGGGCAACCATAAAGGTTCTTTGGGAACCAAGGAGGAGACAACTGCCAAGACCCCCACTGCAACTTCTTCAACCCTTAGTACCGTGATCACCCCAACTTTTGTTGGCACGATGATATAGGGGTGTACAAGTTTACAACTGAGGAGGTACTCCACTGCAACCTTACCCGAGAGGCGAGAGACCTTCCAACAACCATGAGGCTATCTACAAGTCAGAAAGAGATGAAGTTTTGAAGGTTATTGCTCAAGTGATAAAAAGCAATGAGCTATTCACGAGCGTATAAGGCGCGACATTAAGGTTAGTGTCCAAATCACAACTTATGCTAATTGATCAAACGGGGAGCATATTCGACAAGTCTTTAAGAGGTGTAAGGTTAGTGTCCCACTTTTGGATGTAATTGATCAAATCACAACTTATGATAATTTTCTTTAAAAAAATGCATGTTCTAAGAAGTGGCGTAAGCCTATAAAAAGTTAGGGAAAATGAAAATAGGGGGAATTGCCACATTAGCTCATAGAAGCCTACCTAAGAAATGTGATGTTTTCGGTATGTTTTCCATCCCTATTTATTTTGCTGTTAATCTAGTAAAGGATGCAACGATTGATCTCGGAGCCTCTATAAATATCATTCCCCATAGCTTGTATGAAACTCTTAATTAGGGAGAACTGAGGGAGACTATGGTAGTTTTCCAATTGATCGATCACTCTCAAGCTAGTCCTAGGGGTCTAGTTAAGGATGTGATGGTTAGGGTTGGCAAGCTAGTTTTTTCGGTGGACTTTTGCGTCCTTGATATATTGTACAATGGAGATTCAATTCTAATACTTTTAAGCTTACTATTTCTAAAGACATCGAGGACAAATATTGATGTCCACCTAGGAACCTTAACCCTAGAAGATGACACTACTACAAACTAAGGCTAATGTAACACTTTCCTTGCAAAACTTATTTAAAATGTTACAATAGCTTATAAAGTGTTACTTCAACTTTTGAAAAGTGTTATATAAATATTGAAAAGTGGCACCTAAATTTTAAAAAGTGCTACGTTAGGTCTAATGTAACATCACCTAAGGTAATACTTGTAAAAGTGTTACTTTAGGTGCTATTGTAACACTTTGAACCTATCGTAACACTTTTACAAGCATTACCTTAAACGATGTTACATTAGATCTAATGTAACACCTTTTAAAATTTAGGTAACGCTTTTCAATATTTATGTAACAGTTTTCAAAGGTTTAAGTAACACTTTATAAGCTATTGTAACATTTTAAATAGTGTTGCAAAGAAATTTTTACGATAGCTCTAATTCGTAGTAGTGTGACATGGATAGAGATTTTTTTCAAATCTACAAATCTAATCATGGATCATGTAATTATTCTCTTGCATGCAATGGTATAAGTATTTGTGATGAGTTTTGTCAATTTGATGAGTCTTGAGTGAATGATGATGTTGAGAGTCCTTGTATGAGTGATGAGGGAACACATGTTGAGAGCTTTAAGTTTGATGAAAATGTTAATGACTATGGTACCTTGCATGATTTTAGTGTTGTTTTACCTATGACAAATTGCTTTTCCATGCCTTTAAACACTAACATGCAGTGGTTTGTGGAGCATGAGAAGAAGTTAAACCTCCTATACCACCTCCCAAGCCCAAAGAGAAATCTAAAGTCTCGACATTGACTAGGATTGAACATGAATCCCTGAGGAGAAAGGATTTTAACGGTAAATGGATCTTCGTGATGTCATTGTGGGTGGAGTTGCGGATGGCAACTTCGGAGACCCAACGGTAAGGTTTGATTGATTGAATCTTGAAAGTAGGAATAAGTCGTGAAGACGATACTAAAAATAAAATAATTTTCTTTTTTTGATATTTTATTAGTTGTTAGTTGTTTTTTTTGTGTGTTGAAAAGGAATTTTGTTGGGAATTCTGTTTGAAATTGATCTTGATCGAGTCTTTTGGTTTTGGTTTGGAACAATTAGGATTTGAAGTGAAAATTTGCAAAATGGTATAAAAATTTCCTAGGAGTGTCCAGGGGTACGCGCCATGCCAAACAACATGGCTCGTGTAAGAAGAAATAGCACGAGGCCTTCATGTGGCATGGCCCTTGCCATTCCTCGTGCTAGAAGAACATTCCTGCAGTCAGGCATAAATGCAGAATTTTGGCAAATATAAAACTTGGCCAAAATGAGCATTTTTGCCACGGTGGATCTATCATTTTCTTCTTCCCCAAATTAGTTAGTGCCAGTGGTACTACACCAAGCAATAACATCTCATCTGAACATGAATTGATGAAGCTTTAACTCCATAAATTTCCTTTTCTTCACTACCATTACTAACCTCCTTTTGTCTTTCTTTTCTAAACAAACCATTTGGAAAACATCATTAAATCTCTGAACCCAATCTTACTATATTTTCTCCCATCAATGTAGAACACTTAACTCACCCCTATAACTCGAAAACATTCACTCTCATTTTGCAAAAGCTAAAATTTTAATTTAGCCATTTTCTCTCAAGAGAAGCACTTTTGGCTTTCTTTTGTGTGATCTTCATCTCTTATTCTTCAAATTTGGGTAATGCTTCAAACTTTGTGTTTACTTTCTGTCATTAGCATGATTGTGTTATATGGAGGTAACTTGAAATTTTGAAAATTTTGGGTGTTTTGTGGGTGTATGTGGGTTATGTGCATGCTTTTATGTGAATTAAGAGTGGGGGAATATTATGAGTCTTTAGCTAGGATTATACGATGTGCTAAATGTTGGATGTTCAGGAAGCATGATTCTTGCTAAAGTGATATTTTTTTTTTACTTAAGAGTTTATATCTTCACATTACCATTTTCTCTTGTGTTTTGATAGAATGGGTCCTAAGAGGAGTCAATCGGGAAAAGTCTTTCCATGTTAAGAAGGGAAGAGTTTGGCCAAACCCACCTTAGATTCTTCTCCCTCTATTGTTGATGACTTTGTGAGGTTGAAAAACTTTTCTGGGGGGTGCAACTTAGAAATGGAAGAACCTAGATAGGGCAAGAGGATAATCCTGGAGACTAATTTTGAGTGCAAGGAGACATTGCAGGCATTAGACCTACTCCAACCCGTAACCTCTTTATTAGGCAGGACATGCCCAAATGGTTTCCTCAAGATGCATGCCAAGACTTACGTTCATTGGACCTTGGAATTCCTAGCTACCATATAGCAAAGAACGAACATTGAAAAGTGAAGAACCATATCCTACCACCTCGATAACAAGGAGTATTCAATGACCCATCGAGAGGTTACGAGATCATTTGGGTGGAAGTACGGAAAGGAGGTGCCAAAGACACAAAGACAATATCTTCCGTTCTCTTTGGGTAGGTTTTGTAGGAACTTGGTCGGGGTGGATAGGAATCATAAGGGTAGGAATACCACAATAGTCCACTCGACTTTGCGGTATGTTTAGCGCCTCCTTTCCATGGGAATTATATGTTATGGAGAGATCAGTCACTACCCTAACAGAAATGTGAAGATTCTTTGGGCTATGACTCCGGAGGGAAATATTTATCCCAATATGGTGGAAATATTTGTGGAGGAGTGTGTGTTCATAGGAAAGAAAAAAATCCATGAAGATATCGATGAGAGGCATAGTCGGCCTTCTTACACAGTATCTTGGACATAAAGCATCTCCCCACATCGCCTTGGAAAACTTGGGCCGTTCAGGATGAAGTAAACCATAGAGAAGTCGGTAAAAGCTTACATGATCGCTACCATCACTACCGGCTACCAGTATGTATGGGTATATGGTGGCGCAGCCGTGTTCAATTTCATGGTGCTTCCACAATCCGAGCACATGACCATCAATCATTATAGCTCTCGATTCGCAGTTCGAGAAGGTTTTCTATGATGCCTTATTGGCTCAAGATGTGGATATTGAACAAAAATGTGAAAACCCGCTAGAGTGCAACCTACCGGCGGACTTCTTTGATCAATTTCACACATTTGGGGAACAATTCACGAGTTAAACCCAACTAGTGAAAGACGTGAGTCATACGGTACCATGAGGACTTCGGGATCTAGGATTGATTCCATTGAGTGGGAGGTGAGGGAAGATTTTTCCATTGCGGATGAGAGGACCGAGGTAAATGATGAGGCCATGGAAAAATTGATGGAAATGATGCATGCCTCCAATCAAGAAGGGCTTCTGCGACCTCATTCCCCATGAAAGGAAAGAGTTGATGCAAGAAGTGAGAAGGAGATAGCATGAGACCAGGCACTTGAGAGTGGGCCCTTCAGGATCCTAAGAGTAAGTGCTTACCATTCTCCCTACTCCATTTTCAATTTTTATACTGTGTATGATGCATTTGAGACAATGCATACTTTAAGTGTGGGGGAGGGATCAATTAGGCCCTTAATAATTTCTAGCAATATTTCTTTGTGTTGTTTTATTTCCTTATTCTCAATGTAGAATGAAGCCTAATTTGGGGATTTTTTTTGCTACAAATTTTTTTAATTTTTTAAAAAAATGCCCGGCTAAGTTGAAAACCTGAAAGGGCGACTTAGAAAAAAATGGGATGCCCGGGATAGGTTGAAAAACCTATGCAAAAATGAGAGGATAAATGTTATGGAGATGGTGAGGGTAACCTTTGATTTTTTTAAAAAAAAAATGTGAAGCTAGGATGAAAACCCGAGAGGGATCCTAGGTAAAATGAAAGAAATTGAACTTACTATGCGCTTCTCTTGAATGGTATGCTGGTTGTTTAGATTGTCTTAGTTTTTTGGGATATGAGAGTGTGAGAAAATCTTATGTCTTGGGGGCTAGGGTAGTCTAGGAATAAAAATGTTGTGTATTTTGGGAAAACTTTTGCATGCTATTGTATGCTTAGATAATTTCTTGTTATTGTGTAATCAAGGACGAGTAAAGGTTTAAATATTGGGAATTTTATGAGACGTCAAATGCATGTATTTCCTAATAATTTAACATCTCTTTTATTGTATTATTGTTGGTAGATTTCTAGATTTAGGTATTTTTTATCGTAAGGGGTTTAGATGACCGTTTTCGGTTGTCGTATTTAGATCCTTTATTTTGTAGCCTACTTTAAGTCTAATAGATTTTAGTCTTTACGAGAATCCAGATCCTTTTTGTGATCTAAATTTGTAGATTGCTCATAAGCACTTCTGATTACTTTTAGAAGGCCACTCGCAATAATGGTAGTAGAGCAAAGGCCACGAGTTAAAACGTGGTAGTAGATAGTTGTGGCGATGCATAGAAAAATTTCTGAAAAGTCAAATAATGACACGGGATGTGGAACTTGGAACGGCCCGTGCCATAGCTCATGCCGAAGGAACAAGGCCAAAGATAAGGGCCGTGCAAACTAGCACGGTCCCGTGCTAGGGGAATGAAGAAATCATAAGGCTAGACAAAAGGCTATGCACTTTGGCATGGTCTGTGCCATCAGAAGCTGAGGAATAACCCTCCAAGCGATAGGCCTTGCACTTTAGCATGGCCCGTGCCATCAAAAGTCAAGAACGACCTTCCAGACGACGTTTCATGCTTTTTGGCCCATCCCGTGCCATCTGAAGCCACAGAAGAAAGCTCCAGACTACGAGTCGTGTACTTTGGCATGGCACGTGCCATCAGAAAGATGTAGGAGGCCTCTCCAGTCCATGCTCCATGTTCTTTTGCATAAGACATGCCAGTCGACACGTGCAATACTACACGATGCATGGCATGTGTGGCTGCTAGGGTTTCCCCCCCATTTTTGGGTCTTCTATGGCCTAAAACTCATCTATTATATATACTAGTTTAAGTGTTTAACAATTAGTAAGAAGTAGGAAGTTTAGTGTTATCATTGTAGTGGTAGGAAGAGTGAAGACTCTCTCCACTTTTCATTTATTTCCTTTGTTCTAGTCTTATGTCATTAAATCCAATTATTACTTTGGATTTAATCAATCTCGAGTAGTTATTATCTTGGGGCAGTATTTGTATTTATAACTTAATTATGATTTTTTGAGATTTTAGATTATCCTATTTTCTATATCCTATGAATATTTTTTCTGATTTGTATTTCTCATTCATGTATGATTTATGGCTTGTTAGGCCTTATGATGCTTCCATAATTCTATGCATAGTATAATATCTTGCGAGACTATTTAATTCTATCTTGTTAGTGTTATACTAATGATCTTGCAGGCTAAAGACATCGGGAGAAGAGTACATTCAAGTTTTCTTAAACAGTGCTGACCCAAAAAATGATAACTCTAATTGGCTTGTTGTGTCAGTGATTGCATGTTAAGAACGGTGGAATGGGGTTGCCGTTTTGAAACTCCTAACGAGGTGAAACCCCCCTTAGCTTACCTTGATAGATAGGCATTGTAGTTTTTAGAAAATAAGGTCATGGAAACCCTAGAGTCATCACGAGATGTTAATTTCTTTGCCTCTCGAAGCCTAAGGTCGGCATCCATAGTGGAGTGCCCGGGACGTAGTTTTCTTACTCTCTTATATAATGGTTTCTACCTACAAAAGGCCAAAATCCTTTAAGCGGGATCACACTAGCATCGAGAGTGAGATGAAGGGGATGAATTGGGGTATGGAAAGAACGAAGCGCATCCCTAATTACAGAGGCAGTGAGATGGTTTTGAAGAGAGGCAAACCTTTTGGTGACAAACATTGGGAATTCTCCATCATCTCCACACTATGTTACATAGGCATGAGAATAGGTACATATGGTTATATGTGATAGAATCTAGGATAAATTCATTGTAATTTTTTGACACAATTTCCCCCCATCCGGATTATCAGTTTAAAGCACCAGCTATTCTCGACATATGAAAGGGTTGCTTCTCGATCGAGGGTTGTGACAAGCTAACTTTTGAATTCTAGTATCTCTATGGATAACACCGGACATTCCACTAGCTACTTTATTGTGGTTAGCAGTGAGTACAGGAAAGGCATTTATAAATTCTATCTTTGACAATTTTCACTCCGTGGATTAATTCTCCTGGAAGAAAAATGACCCACCAGGGTGTGGGTCATCCTACGTGGGCACGAACAACCGAGAATGCAGTGGAACTAACTATATAAATGGAAGGCAAAGGAATCAACCAAGTTAAATAACAACAATAGCATTCTAGTGTTGAACAACAAAAACTAACTTTACCATTGGGTACTTTCCCCCAGATACAATCTTGGAGATTCTTGCAGGAAATCTTCTGGGAGTCCTAATCACATCAGCGGTGTCGTCTGTACATGGGAACTCTGATTTATCTAGTCAATTGTTTTCCCTGAACCATGATAACTAAGATCCAGGCCTGTAGTCATATAGAACCGGTGGAGTCAACATCACCATCACTTCCACCTCTACCAAAGACAACTCTTATATTGTATATAGAGGATGTTCGGTAGTCAGAAGATCAGCAGGAGTCCTTGCCACATATTGACAAATAAAATAGAACCGTTGCAGCTTTCTTAGAAGCTAACATAGAGCATCTATACAAGAAAATTTTCAACTTCACTAAAAGGATCATGGAAAGAACAAATAAAAACAAGAATAAAAGAAGAAGACAAACCAAAAAAGTGATGTTCAAAGCGAAGACATTGTATACGATGTCAAAGATGAAGGTAAACATTGACCGTTAACGAAAAGCTTGCAAAAATTGACAATGCCAAAAGAATTTAAGCTACCAACCCCAGCTCAAGGTGTACGATGGAAAAACTTACCCAAAGGAATTCCTAAACCTGGTGAATATAAGCTACCAACCCCTAGCTCAAGGCGTAGAAGTTCACAACAAGATTTGTAGACCTGGTGAATATTTTGCAACAAAGAGGGGAGATCATTGTAGACTACCATGATCGCTTTGTCAAAGAAAGTATTGAGGTCAAGGATGTCACACACCAAATGTCATTAGGAATATTCATGAAAGGCATGAGATCAGAGGAGTTTTACAAGAAACACACAAAAGACATGCCAGAAAACCTAGGAGATCTCTAAAAGACAGTAAAGAAATGCATCACAGTGGAAGAAGAAAATAACAAGAAGTTGGAGAATTAAAGAGGTGAAAAAAGATAGATAGACCATTCAGGAAAACAGGAGAAGAAAAAAGGAAGGGCAGTCATACTCACAAGGGAAATATAACTAGCAGTAGATCAATCGCCCATACCAAAAATCCACTAACCAAGTCCCAGTGGATATATGAAAAAATAACAAGGAAATATTTATAAACCCTAGCTCTATGAGAGCCCCATCAAAGAAAAGATCCAAAGATTAAAATTGTGGATTTTACAAGGACCGTTGGAATGACAGGAACAACTGCAACGACTTAAGAGGACAGATAGAGGGCTTACTGTGACAAGGACGGATTGCTCAATATAGAAGGCAGGAAAACCAATCAAGTGGATCTGGACTTACAACAATGACTGGGCTCTACAAGTAACCCTGAATCAGACAAAACAAAAACCCAAGATAACAGCATTCACGGATCTAGGAAACAACATTGGTAACACTATCCCAGAAAATATTATTTATGCAATTCACGGGTCTACTAGGACAATATCTCGCCTCCACAACAGCTTGTTGAGAAAAGAACGCTACCAAGCGACGCAAACACATTCTGTGAAGAAAACGTAATACCCACTGCATCACCTCATATTGATCCTCTAGCCAGTACAGAATGGATAGGTTTTTTTAGGTACGCCCAACTTCGTAGATAGTGGAAGCGTAGTGTAAATAATGTCCGTCAAATGCTTCAACAAACTTGGATTCAAAATAGAAGATTTCATAAGGCCAAAAAATTTAATAGTCGGCTTCATAGGAAAAGCTAAGTGTAGAAGCCCCTATTAAAGGAAGTGTTAGAAGGATTTTTGAAGAGCCATCTTATGAGAGGGGTTCCTAATTTGGAACTTGCATCATTAGAACCTCCAAAATTTAATGGCAAATAGAGGGGTTACAAAGGTGGTTATATTGAACCGGCTTTGTTTTCTTTTGATTAAAGGCAGTTCCTTTTACAACTGCCTTTAATTATGCCTAGTTAAAGGTGGGTGTGTAAAAGTGACTTTGATCGCGCATTGTTTCGAGCTTGAAATTGGTATCTGGTCATTATTTTTAATTTGAAATGGCTTGGTGTGATCCTAACCAAAGAGCCAATAAGAGTTATGAATTCGTAACAAATTTCGAGCCTTAATTCCGGACTCAAAACAATTTTGTTGAACTAGGTCTGTTCATAAACAAAGTACCAAATTTAGTTCCGAACACTACAAGAGATAGGAATTTTTACCTCTATTTTATGGGAACTTTTACCTTGGTTTTAGTCCAAAAAACAAAGGTAAATATTGTCGTGGTAAAAAATACAGTTTTTACCATGGTTTTGGACCGACGTCAGTAGGTTTTATGACCGATGTCAGTCCAAGCAGGAAGGCCGAAGATAAGAGACCATAGCTGTGACTTTATTTAGGCCCATGTTGGCATGTATAAGGACCGACGTTAGCCGTAGCAAGAAGACAAACGGTGGGAGAGAAAATTCTACGACTTCATCTTGGTCGGCGTTGGTCTAAATGAGAGCAACGTTGTAGACACTGGGAAGCAACATCGCGCTCTGTGGGGAACCTACATCGTGTGAATTATAATGTGGAACGCTGACCAACACGACATCATAAGGTGTCGTCTCTCCATTGCTTTGTTCGACGTCGCTGATTAATCATGGAAATATCATTTCTCGTACAATATTATAATATTTAATATTTGATGACACAAACAATCATTTTGTCGATAGCCGTTACATATTATTTAATTTTTGATAACTCGTGAAATGGTTAAACATCATACAACAATCAATTGTTGTTCAATTAATGTGGGAAAGAATTACATGTTAAAACCCACAAAACTATAACACATATTACAAATACATGTTACTCCCTTTGTCTCAATTCAAGCTGCACACTTTGACTTTTAGCTGTTGACTAAAAAAATGTTTGATCCTTAATATCTTTTGTTAAGAATAATTAAAACTTGTAAAAATTTGACATTCTGAAAATGTATGCTATAACGAATCGAACAAGGTATCACTCAATAATATTTATACTTATACACCTATTCAATTTCAGGGTCAAAGTTAAGAAGTTTTGACTAAATGAATAGTTAAATTACAGCTTGAATTGGGATAGAGGGAGTATAATATTTTAAAACACATAAGGTTGATATGAAATTGAAAAATTAATTGTATTGAACCTCTATTGTTTACTTGGTAGTGAGTACGGGAGCAACATATAAATTTTATCTTTGATCTCCCACCACTCCGTGGGTTAATTAACGACCCCACGGAGTAAAGATCAAATTTTGGAACCACTGTTGTGGATGCTAGTTTAAAGATTTAATAGTTAACTTGTTTTACTAGTTTGTAGATTACTTAGTGTTATTTTAATTATGTAGCTCTAGTTGGTTTTTGTGTTGATCTTTTTAGATAGTTATTTCGGTTACCTCTAATTTATTTGTAGTGTTTTCTTTTAGGGCTGATAATGTCTAATTTCTTGTTTACAGTACATACCTGTTCCACGAGCGTAGGAACTTTATACTGTCTATCGAAAAATGCAGGTGGTCGGAGAAAGAGGAGAACTAGAGGAAATATTCCACAAGGACCAACCATTTTTGTTGAAGAATAAAGAGTTGAAATGGCGGAAGACAACCGGACGCTTAGGGAGTTGATGGATCCAAATTTGGAAGATCAACCCCTTTGCATAGTCTTTCCGCTTTTTTGCACCTAATGTCACTTATGAGCTGAAGAGTGACATGATCTAATGCTTCCTCACTATCCACGGGATGGCTGAATAGGATCCCAACAAACACCTATCGAAGTTTCATTTGGTTTGCACCAATATGAAACCACCGGGGGTGTGGGAGGAGGACTACAATCTGAGGTCATTTCCATTTTTGCTATGAGATACGGCTAAGGATTGGCTCTATTACCTCCAACCGGGCTGCATCACTTCCTAGATTGACATGAAGCACAAATTTCTTGAGAAATATTTCCCATCTTCGAAGTTTGCAAGTTTGAAGAAATAACTCTCTAATATTTTGCAACTTCCGAATGAGTCCTTGTATGAGTACTGGTAGAGGTTCAAGCGTCTATTGGCCAGTTGTACTTATCATCCATTCAAGGAAGGTGGCCTTGTCTATTACTTCTTTGAAGGCTAATACGATGAAGACATGTGCATGGTGAATGGGGAATGTAATGGTTCGATATCAAACAAAAACCCCAAAGATGCAATGACACTATTCGAGAAGATGGCTAACTCTACAAGGCAGTTTGGGACCCGATCCCGTGTGAAGGTTTTAGAGGAGGCCACTCATTTTCCCAAGTTTGAAGAGAAATTCCAAGTGCTTGCTTCCATGATGAAAGAGTTTATGAAAGGGAGGACGCAACAAGTGAAGGTTTGTCGTATTTGGAGCTTAGATCACCCGAACATCACATTTCCGCAACCGGTGAATAATTTCAAGGAGGTGAAGGCCTTCGATTTCAATGGTGGAAATATGGGAGGACGTCACCGTACCTCTCAAAGATACTATTTTAAACCCTTTTGCTCCTAATTACAACTAAGTAGATAATGGCAAGTCGGGGTCATCCACAGAGACAAGGGATATTCCGAAGTGTTTGCTCATACAATGCTAAATACTACGCTAGATATATAGATATACATACATATAAAAGTACATAAAGAGGGGGATTTTTGTTTTGGTTTTCCTAAGTTATGAATTTAAAGACAAGTTAAACTAACAAAGCATACAATCACTAAAACACGATTAAGTACAAATTACAAATTTTTGGGGGAAATTGACTTATACTTCCAAGCCTTCTATCTATCATTGAACATATAACCTATTCAACACCTTTACTACTTGTTGTGAA
>JAULKJ010169981.1:0-14475 GCA_032355405.1 Rubia balearica
TGTTCCCATCCTAATTCAAATAACCCCCAAATCAAAATCTCACAAACCTCTCAACTTGATAGCTCCTCGAAAGTTTATATCACACACAACCCTTATTCCTAAATCTACTCATATATACTACTAGTTCCCTATTCCATAGAAGCCTTCTCTAATCCCGAATTAATATTCCCCAAAAGTCAATGGTATCAAGTGAAGCTAAAAACTAAGTATCAAAAGTTCAAATATAACCTTCACTCCATGCCAATATAAATATCTAAAAATGAAGTCTACCAATCAAGAATTTCCCAACCTGCTTCGTTTTCCCAACCAACTTACCCAATCCCAAGAAATTCCATGATATTAGGATACCAGATCAATCAATTTTCAACCGCAACCTTATGACTCCAGCGCTGGAAAATAAGTAGATAGTAACAAAATTTCATTTTTTTCTCTATTTCTCTCATTTTTTCTAGGATCCCTTTCGGGTTTTCATCCTAGCCACACATCATATTTCTTAGGCTCATATCTCACCTATATTTAGCCTCTCATTTTCCTAGGCCCCTCGTTTTGTTTTTTGACCTATCCGGGCCCCCGATGTTTCCTAAATTGTCCTTTCGGATTTTCAACTTAGTGGGTTTATTTTTATTTTTATTCTTTCCTTTTTTTATTTTTTATTTCCAAAATTTTCAAAAGATATGGATTTATCCATAATGTGTAAAGTATCCCAAAATAAAAATAGCATAAAGAAAATCTGAAGTGTCAAACATCCCAAAGCAAACATCCTGAAAAGAAATAAAAAACAAACTTCCCAAAAGCAATGCTACTCCCTCTCCATACTTGAATATTATATTTCCCTCAATGTATACAAAACAGGGAAAATCACAATACATAGAAAAGTAGAGGGGTTACGTGAAAGAGAAGTGCTCACAATCCCTGCTATGAGGATGAGCCCATCATCAGATTGAATGGGAAGGTTCCTAAGCTCTTGCTCAAAACCCCATCTGCACTCCTGATCTGGATCGATTGCCAAATCCATCACGAGTGTGTCCTACTCTATCTTTGTACGCTGGAACTATGGAATCATTATGAAAGGGACACTTCCAGCCCCGTACAGCCACTGGAATGACCGTCAGACCGCAACTAAGCCACTAAAGGCCATCAGGTAAATCAATGCCCAAATGCTCCTCCAAAAGTGTGATCATGCCCACAGCTAAAATTTCCCCCTTATCCTTCTTCGTCGCCTCCAGGATGCTGATAACCCATAAGTCAGCCTAACCACCGTATACCGTCCCCTCACTTGTCAACTCCCACAAAACCTAGATCTCTTCATTTAGGGCATTCGTTGCCTAAGCGCCATAGAATAGAGTGGAGGATAGGAGGTAATGCACATACCAAAGTGCTGGATAAATTATGGTGTTGTTCTTGTCCCTAACATTGCGCACCTTCTGGGTGATAGTTTGCCAGAATAAGAAGCTCTCCTCCATGTGAGTGTATGCCTCTCCGGATTAAGCCTCTCCCGTATTCTACAGTGTCTCACCCAAAAGCTGCCTCAATATCCGAGAGGCTCATCTTATATGAGCGGTTATTTAGGTGGAATCGAATAAACCTCTCTCATAGCACCCCATCCCCATCCGTGTAAGTATTGACCGTGGATGGGAACTCTAGTGTGTACCACTGGTAAGTGGGCACTCTTCGGGATAAGAATACTCACGTACCCCCTTTAACAAGGAGGCATTGAACTGACTCCTTGAGCTGAAGGGCATCCAATGCTGCTTCATCACTGAAGCAGGTCTCATGTATCTTTCTTGCAGATAAAGTGTCCCACATCTGAGCGTAGGCGCCAGTGATTTGACACAATCCCATGAATCTATCAAGGATAGGTAGTGGTGTAAGCTCGGCTGCTGGCGAATGAGGTGGAGGTGGGGCAGAAGGATCTTCTCCGCTCTCTTCTTCAGGGCCATGTCTATTCAATACATCAAACACAACAAGCACATAGGCAAATAAGAGATTCAATAATCAATTGGATTTTATTTCAAAAGAAAATATTTGTACAAACTAATATGCAACTTATAGCAATAAGCAAAATGCATGTAAGTCCACGTGTACATATTTCATTCCAATTGTAATACAAACTATACTATGCTAAAATAATAAGTTGTCTATCTTAATCAAAGCTAAACTAAAGTCAAAATCTAGCAAAATTAAACTAACCTAATCAAAGCCAAACTAAATCATAACCTAAGTCAAAATCACAGCTAAAATGAAAGCCAAAATCAAAATCATAGCCTAAATCACAGTCATTGACAAATCACACCCTAAAGCCTAAGTCAAACTCGCCGGTAAAATCACAGAACAAATCATCACAATTGACAGCCAAAATCAGAATGACAGCCCAAATCATAACCAATATCACAGCCAAAAATCAGAAAACAAACATCCCACATCATCCCTATCAGTCTAACCAATGAACACATTCATAAAAATCAGGTCACAAAAATCATATTCACATTCAACCGAAATTCACGGAATTTTGGCACATTATTAAACTCATAAATTACATTTTCAATGAATATCACAATTGAAAAGAAAAGAACTGAAGAAATGTACCACTTTGAAGTCTAGGATGGACCGAACCCACAACAAGAATCACCCGGAATTTGGAAATTCTCAAAATCTAGGGTTTCGAGTTTGGGATGATTTGGCATGAATGAGGATGATTTGGGATGAATGGGTATGATTTGGGATGGAAAGGGGAGGAACCGTCTAGTTTAAACAATGTTTTCGTGCTGGAATTTAGGGAAAAGTGGTAGTAGAGGGCGGCAGGGCAGTGGAGAAAAGAAAGGGTGCGGCGGCGGAAGGAAGTAACTTTTTTCATACGCCCAGTGTCACAAGCATGACAAGAGTGCCATGAGTCATGACACTGGGCTTAAAATAATACAAACATTTAGCCCGCGTTGCGCTCGCGATAGATTCCGTCTCGAGTTGCGACAGATCGTCTCGACTCACGATGGCTCTATCGTGATAGCAATGTTTGGATCTGAAAGTTGCAAAATGGACAGATTCTTCTGATTTATATCATGATCTTGAGAGGCTTTTCATGACTCAAGATGGTTCATCGCGACTGTTCGTCATGACTCGCGATGCCTCTGTCGCGATCGTGAATGTATGGACCTGGAAGTTGCAAAATGAAGAATTTTACCTGATTTCCATTGCAATCGTGAGGGGCTTGTCAGGACTCGTGACGCCTATGTCACGATCGTGAATGTTTGAACCTGGAAGTTTGCAAAATTTTCCTGTTCGTCGCGACTCGTGACATAGTCGTCGTGACTCCAAAAAATTCTCTCGCGACTCGCGACATACATGGTTTTCTAGTATTAAAACACATTCAAAACTTACCAACTTCCAATTCTTTCTCCACTTCTTATTTCCTTCTTGCTCTCTTCAATATCATGTAAAATCTTATCAAAACATCACCGTAAAAAGAACAATGCAGAATAATGAATAAAATAACGACAGAATCTCTGATTGAATCAAAATCAATGGAAAATCTTGAATGACTCTCCGGATGATGAAAACCAAGTTTATTTAACATCATCGGCACAACTTACCTCCCTTCTTGGAGTTAATCACTTGAACTGAAAAGTTTGGCTTTCTTTCCTCTATCAGGCACAAAACACAGGGAATCCACATCATCCCCTATCAGACTTTCTGCACATAGCTCAATGCCTACTCATGTTCTCTAAACATATGCATTAGCTTACCCATTTGGTCCATGTAAATATCAATTTAATGAGCATTTAGGGGGTTCTCTCTTTCCCCAAGAGATGGACATTTAAGAATTTTTGGTGGTGGTTTACACTATTCCACCGAAGTCTTCCCACGAGAAGGAGGGAAACATACATTTTCAGGCTTTACCTTGGAAACCAAGCGGGTCCTGGAAGTTTCTTTCCCACAAGAATGTTCACCATTGTGGGTTTCCTTCAAATTAGTAATAACAACATTTGCAATCAAAGCATTATCTATGGCCATTTGAGGAACTACCATCATTGGGCTCAAACACATATTGCTTTATATCATCAATAACATCAATAGTTTGGCAAGAATGGTATCTACTAGGATGATCAATAGAATTGTTTGTCTCAAATTCCATCTTCTACCCATAACATACTATGGTTAATGTTCCCTTATGCACATCAATTATCATCCTTGAAGTTTTTAAAAATGGTCTACCTGACAGATAAGGTGTAGCATGATTATCATTCTCTATGTCAAGGGAATAAAAATTGGCGTGGAATGTCTCAGAGTCCACTTTCAACAACACATGTTTCACAATACCTTCTGGTTATGTGATAGAGTACTCGGCTAGTTGGATGACAACCCCGATTGTGGAAAGTGCCTAGATAAAAATTTTCATACAAAGAATATGGAATCACATTAATAGAAGCACCTAAGTCTAGCATGACCTTTTGACCACATTTCCCTCTTGTCTTACATGGAATTGTAAACATTCCTGGATCATCGCATTTAGAGGGTAACTCCATATCAAAAATGGCAGAGGTACGTTCACTTTTCTCCCTCTTCTTTTTGCTTTGCAATTTTGTTTCCCATTGAGTGTGCACAAATATTTAAGAAATTTATTATAACTAGGAATATGATTTATATCATTCAAGAATGGAATGTTTACCTCACATTTACGAAAGACTTCATAGATGTCTTCGGTGTCCTCCTTAGTCCTCCTATCCTTCAAGGCCTCCGAAAATGGTGGTTCCGGCTCATAGATAGGGATCTCAACCACTTTAGACTTCTTGTGAGGAGGGGATGAGGTTTCAGGATTTTATCCCAGCCCTGGTATGAAGCTTTCTTCCTCAACTTCTTCTCCCTCGTTCCTCTTCTCATTAGCTAACTTGTCGGCCTTCTTCTCCTCATCTTCTTCCTTTTTAACCACCTGCCCAACAGCCACCTTGGCTTGGGGCTCTCTCACTTCCTTTCCAATCCTCGATGAGATGCCACTCACATTTTGATGAGGGTTGAGGTCTGTTTGAGATGGAAGTTTTTCCAAATATCTAGCCTCCATCCGACTTAAGATTTGAGCCATTTAGCTCATTTGCGTCTCTAGATTTTTTATACTAGAGTCAGTCTTCTCTTGATGCTTTTCACTCTTATCAGAACAAATAGTCAACTTCCCAATAGCTTGCATGATCTCTTGGTTTGACATTCCCAAACTTTTTCCTTGATTGTTGGGCTTATCACCAAGACTTTAGTGTTGCGGTTGTGGTGGGCGGTCTGGTTATTGAGGAGGACGGTAAGGTTGAACATTTTCACCTCCTTGGGTATTCCCATATCGTAGATTTGGGTGGACTTGGTTAGCCGCATTGTAAGGCCAATTTTGGTAACCTCCGCCTCCTAGGTAGCCTTGATACCCTTGATTTTGGTACCCTTGGCCTCCTTGATACCACATAGCATTCACTTCCTCCACATAATCATCTTGCAAAGTCAGAAATGAATCCGTTAGATGTGGATAAGAACAAATCTCGCAAGACTTTACATGAGGTTTTGCTTGTGTTATCAATGCCTTTACCATAGAAGTGAGAGTCGACACTTGGTCTTCAAGCTTCCCATGGTTGGAAGAAGCACTTGCATTGTTAGTATTTTTCCTTCTCAAATTGGCTCCCGAGCTAAAGTTTCTCAACTCTTCGGCTAGCTCCTCATAAATTTCCTTGGCTTACCTAGAGGACTTGGTCCCAAGAGAACCACCACAAGCTCCCCCCCACTAGCCTTTGATCTTGATCAAGAAGACCATTGTAGAAGTAGTAGACTAAATCTCCATCCTAATAGCCATGATACGGACAACTAGTAAGAAGCTTTTTGAACCTCTCCCAAAAGTTATAGAAGGACTCATCTTACCATTAGATGATGTTGCTTATATCATTTTTCAAGATGGCAGATTTTGAACCCGGGAAGTATTTTGAGAGAAACTTTCTCTTTAACTCAATCCATGAGGTAATGCTACCGGGTGAAAAATAATGGAGTCAACCTCTTACGACATCTCTCAAGGAGAACAGGAAGATCTTCAACATATATAACTCCTCATTCACTTCTTCGGGAAGCATCCCATTACAAATCATATAAAAATCAAGGAGGTGTTTGTTGGGATCTTCCCCTTGCCTACCAAGGAAGGATGGTAGCAAGTGTATCAATCTGGACTTCAACTCGAAATGCCCATTTCCTCCAACCACCGGATATATGATGCACATTGGTTGGTGCTCTAGATTGGGAGCTATAACTTCCAGCAATGGAATTTTCCTCAACGGTATGTTCCTCTCTTGAACGGGATGATGTTGAGGTACTCCTTCCGAAATTTCGTCCTCTTGCTCCTCATGATGGTCCATAGAAGTAGAATATTTCGCAAAATGGTCACTAGGAGGGTTGTTATTCACAGTTTCCAAAGAAAGCCTCCTAGCCATTCTCAAGTTCAATTCCAACTCGGGGTCGTAATATACAGGTTCTTGTGAAGAGGATCGAGTACAAACCATGCACGAAGAACTCGAACAATACGTCTCCAAGCCAAACAAAGATTAAATAAAAATCAAATAAAAGTAAACTAATAAATATTCACAACTAGCATATTTTCATACATAATATGCTCAAACACTTAAAAAATATACGCCCTGTGCTGGCAGCAGCGCCAAAATTTGGGAGGTCATCGTCGTACCTCTCAAAGTTACTATTTTAAGCCCTAAAGTGATCTTAAATACAATTAAGTAGATAATGACAAGCCAAGGTCATTCACAGAGACAATGGACTTTCCTAAGCGTTTTCTCATATAATGGAAAATACTACACTAGATATAAAGATATGCATACATATAAAAGCTTGTAAAGAGAGGGGTTTTTGGGTTGGTTTTTATAAGTTATCAATTTAAAGACAAGTTAACCTAGCAAGCCATACAAATCTACTAATTAAGCAACAATTACTAAGACGAGTTTAAACACAAATTACGGGATCTTGGGTGCAATCGATTTATACTTCCAAGCCTCTTATCTATTATTAAACATATAATCTATTCAACACTTTTATTACTTGTTGTGAAGATAAATCTTCTACCCTTCTTTGATATTAGTTTACAAGAGTGAATTTGACATCTCTCGCTAAACCTCACTAATGACCCCTTTAGTCGTTCAACGCCTGAAGGTATCCCATTAATGTAATTAAGTAAAAAGAATCAACAAGCCTGGTAAGAATTATAAATACTACACCGTGTCTAAGAATTGAACCAATTCATGCATTTATACAAGATTAGTCAAGAACGTTCAACGTTCATAAACCTCTCTCATTTGCTACACAAAAGACACATGACAAAGAATTAAACATTATCACATTTATCTAGCATTCATCAAATCATAATCCATATTAGAAGCCCTAATTCATGCTTTTGGATTTCATATCACAAGAAAGGAGAATTAGCTACTTTCTCTAAACCCTAACACAGTATCATACAAGAAATTCATATACTCAAAGTTCCACTACCATTAATGGATTAAACAACCAAATTTAAGCACAAAAAATACACAATAACAAAGCATTAAATAGCTTACAAATAGATATCAAGACATGGTCTTAGAAGCTTTAATCAATTGCCCCCAAGATTATGTTTAGCTACTAGAGTTCATACAAATTAAAAAAAGCAAATCAAACATGAATTTAAGATGAAACAAAGATGGAAAGGAAGAAAAAATTGGGTTTAAAAGGTGTAGAATCAGGAGAGGAAAGTTGGGGAAGAAAGAGAAAAGTAGTGAGTATTTATAGTACAAAAGGTCCAAAAAGTAAGTCTGCGCCGAGGACCGTCGCGACTCGCGACGTCCACACTACTATGCCCTAAAGTTTACCTCCTTTTGGTCTAAGTATAGTAGTCTCCTCTTCTCTTCTTTAGGTCTTCATTGTCTTCAAAATGTGGTTTTCATGGTCTTTAAATCTTCAAAGATATTCTTCAAAGTCCTCAAAGTCTTCCAATATTTTCCTTGTCACACAAAATCTCCTAAAGGAGTAATAAAAACGTAAAGTCACTCTTAACTCATCTTAGAGAATTTCCAGGAAAAATACCACATCTTGAGTAAAAAAGTATACAAAAGTGAATCCAAAAAGTTCCCAAAATAAATGTATAAAATGGACACATCACATATCAATCACATATTTAAAAAGAATGCAAAGAACACGTCAATCATGCTATTTATAACTATAAAAGGATAGGGTGATTTATAATCTCACAAATATCTATCAAATCATGAATACAAATTTAAATCCCCAAGTTAAAAAAAACTACTCCCGAAGCATTGAACCCAAAATTTATTTCCATTGGATTCAATGCCATTGGGAAAAACTAGGAAGATTAAACTAAGAGAGAAGGGTTATTCCCTTTCTCTCTTTTTTACCTACTCTTTGAAAAAGAAGAAGAATGAAAAAATAGTACAAACTTGTCTCCAAAACTAAACCCTAGTAGGCATAGGTCCCTTTATATAGTAGATAAGAATTAGGCCTTAAAAGCGGTTCAAAAAGGAAAAGGTAAACCCTAGTTTGCCACCGGTACAAACCATGTGATAGCTAATGGCTCGTGTGGCATGGCTCGTGTAATAGGGCATGGGCCGCAAGCTGTCCCCACATTTCCTTGCAACTGAGTGGCACAGCAGTGCATTTCCTTGCGGACCACTGGCTGGCAAAATATTCTTGGAATCTGAACTACAAGACCCTTGCAATACTTCACGAGTCACCGCCTGGAAGGATCTTCTGAGCATCTTAACTACCTGACTCGTGCAATACTTCCTAGGTCATAAGCTGGGAGTTGATTTCTTAGCAAACTGATAGTACGACCATGCCTTTCATCACGCAACATGAGCTGGTCTTCAGATCATGACTTTCAAAGGGTATAGGCCATAGAATATGGCCTGACCCATGCTTCATACTTAGCCACACAAACTGATTGTACTGCACTGACAGTGCAATACATTGTGGTCCATGCAATCACTTAAGAACTACACCATTGTCTTACACAGACGTTGTAACACAACACGGCCATGCCTTCTTACTTCTTCGGGTTTCAACTCCCTTCCTCTAGGCGCATTTCCATCTTCTACCATTACTAAGCACGTGGCCTTTGGTATCTAAAACCCTTGTGATGTAAACCTAACTAAACATATAAATGAACCATCCAAAACATACTTAAAAATGTGCCACATGCATTGGCTAACACTTGTTTTTTGGTGCAGATCAATTTCTCCACACTTAAACCTTTACTTTTCCTTGTGTAAACAAGAACGAGAAAAAATCTAAACGGAACATTGCTTGCAAAGAGTTCCCCAACACATTTAAAATTTATTCTTAGACTACCCTAGTTCCCCCAAGATGTAAGAATCTCACAACTCTTAATCCCCCAAAAACTAAGATAGTCTATCCACTCAATCATACCAACAAAAGGTGAAGTTCACAAGGATAAGTGTAAAGCTAACTTACTCTACCAAAAGTATTTCCAATTGAAAACCAAAGCGAACCATGGGATCTCTCATTTTGCCTTGGAGTTCTTTTGGGTTTTCATCCTAGCTTTCCACAAATGTTTCCTAACTTCTCACCTTTTTTCACACCATGTTCTATCACTTTAGCAGAGGGTTTTAAACCTACCCAGGCCTTTCCCATTGTTTCCTAAGTTATCCTTTCAGGTTTTTGACTCAGCCGTGTGTGTATATATATTTAAAAAATATTCTGTAATTTTTGTGTAGCACAAAATGCCCCAAAAATGAGGCTTCATACTGCATGAAGATAAGAAAAAAAATAAAATAACACCACCAAAATATTCAATCATCCCAAACAAACTACAACAGGTGCCCTCACACCTATATAAAAAGTTTTCAAAAACAACACAAGTTTCTAAAGTAAAATGAGAGAAAATGAAAATAGGGAAAATAGAGGTCATGATTAATATCCAAATCATATAAAAAAAGATGAAAAGAAAAGCGGAAGAGATGCCACCCATATGAAGGTGTTCCAACCCCTCTTAGTTCATGCATTTTCCCAATGCATGTAACAAGCGTAAGAAAATGTTTGGAAAACCAAGAAGTCCTCAATGTCATCCGCCATGTCTGGATCCTGGTAAGGGTGCCTGTTTCTAATGCGCACAGTCCTGAACCTGTCAGTTATTACCTGCATCCCATAATAAAGGAGGTTCATATCCATCCTTATGTAATGCAGCTAATCATCCACCCAGTTCAACTTGTGAGCTGTCTCATCAATATAACATTCAACTTGAGCAAAAAACTGGTTCATATCCCTCTAAACTCGAAAGATAGAATCCTCTCAAGAATGCATCCAATCTCGCACATGTCTAGGTGGATGGGCCCATATATTATAAGAAGATATGGAATACCAAAATCCTGGTGAACCATGCTCCTAGAAAAGGCAGTACTGCGGATGCTTCCAGGAAATATACTGGGATGGAATGGAGATGATGTGTCTCTCTAGCTCAAAATTTGTTGGCCTACGGCTGCTCTGTCCTCTTGGCTCCTGAAAATAGTCCTCGTGTGAAGAGAATATGCACCTATGTGAACCCTTAGAGCTCTTTTCCTCGAAATGTTAAGGCAAATCCTTAACAGGATTTAGACCCTATAAAGGTGGCAGTGCAAAAGGCTGCTGGATTAGGGGAGGTGGCAAAAACTGAGGGAACACCGATGGTGGAAGAATGAACTAGTGGTCCATGGGGTAAGGCTGTGCTTGGCTGCTACTGAATCGGATCCTCCTCCATCGGGGCTCCGTCATCCTGCTCCCCCTGCTCATCTTCCTGCTCAGCATGCAAGCCTCCCAATACTTCATATGCACCTTGATTCGGCTTTATAATGAGATCATGTAGTGTGAATGTCGAGGCTAGTCTGGTCGTCCCAGATTGGGGGAGTCTCATGAAGTTGGTACCTTTATAGCACCAGTAAATCACCCCATCCTTTAGCTATATCATTGATTCCTCCACCATAGCTCCCAAAGTGAGGGTGTATGCGGAGTGTGGATTCTCCCACATACCCTCGTTAATTAGCAGGATAAAATGAGCAGGTAGGAGTGATATCATGCCCCCAACTATTATCTTGCCTAAAGATGTTCGGGAAATGTTGTAGCACTAGGTGATGAAGTCCTGCACGAGATTAGGGAAATCTCGCCCACTGAAAATCGAACACAAGATCCTTCAGCCCCACTAAGTAGAAGTGGTGGAGTGTGAGGTGGTAAATCAAGAATATTCAAAGGTATGCATTATACATCATTCAAGAAAAACACTTCTTTCTAAATAGCGAAAAAATGCCAAATCATATTATCTCAACATAAAGACTATTCATTTAAGAAATATTCTCCTTAAACAACAAACTCATGACAAATCATAATTTCCCATCAGGAATTTTATGCTATCAAAAATCATTACTTCTAAACCACCATGGAAAATTAAGATCATATCGTCAAAAAAAAGTACAATGCTTCCCCCCTCCCCCCGACACTTATTTCAACACAAGATAATTCATCTAGATAAAACAAATTCCTCAAAATATTTAAATATCAGTTTTCTATTTTCAAACCCTCTCATTGCATCATCATCATGCTAAATAAAGCAAGTAAAAATGAAGTTCAAAAGATAACCCAAAAATTTGAAGGCAAGAGATGAAGAATCCACACAAGAAGAAGGAAAAATGCTGCTCCAATTTTTTAGTTTCGGCAAGAGGGAGTGAGTGAGTGTTTTTTAGAGAATTTAATGAGCTAAGTGATTCCTATAAGTGAGGAAATGTACTATGCATCATTATTTTCAGCAAAGAAGGTGATTTAGAAAGTAGGTAAAAATGAGATATGGATGGCATTTTTGAAATTAGATAATGAAAGGGACAAAAGTACCAATGTATTTATGCATAAGAAAGATTAATGGGCCAAAATTTGCATGTTTTGGGTTAAAATTCAAATTTTTGTAAATCTGCATTTTTTACCCAAAAATCCCAGCTACACGTGGCCTAACATGTGGTTAGCCTTGTGCTGGCTCATGAAGGACGCAAGGCTACCCTCGTGCAAACAGGGGTTGGCCCGAAGCACCACTCATGAAAAAGGGACTTGCACTAGGCTCCCATGTGAATAATGCACTTCTTTCTTCCTTCCTTTTCCAAAGAAACTTTGTCACCTAACAAGCCCTATATCCTTCCAACCAAAAATAACGAGACTCGAACTCAAATTCATCAATCAAAAATATTTTCATCTCAAAATACTTTGTCACACACTAAAACATTCAAATATATTTACTAAAGGATATCAAAAACAAAGGAAGAATGAGCATCGAATTTTTATTGTTGTTCTCAGGACTTATTATTTCATGCATTTTAAAAACAAATAAAATTAGTTTAATGGGTCACTGGATCACCATCCTTGACACCACTAACTACCACGTCCTTATGGAAGCACATTACCTTTGGTTTACCCTTCACCTTTGGTGAAACATACCAAACTTGTCCATATTTTTCAAATATGGATACATTCTTGTTGACTTTGGGAATAGGAAGCGGTTTAGGAATGGTTATTTCCTTAACTCGTATTTTTCCACTGCGAGTTAGTGTGAGATATCTGAAGCGAAGCATCTTTAATCACACTAAAGGAAGTATGTTCATCAACAAGTGTCTCATCACAAAGTTCATTCATACAAGACAGAGCATGCAAGGTTTCTATGTCGGGTAACACCTCATCATCTTCAAAAATATCATTTAGGCATTTAAAATTTTCAATCATGGAGAGTTTTCACGTTGAGAAAGTTCTTCACATAAGGTTATGCCATTACACACAAGAGAGGGATTAGGTGAATCATGCTTATACTTGTAAATATCAAAACCCTACTTTATCCATGTCATCCTCTAAGGTAAGTGTTCCCGAATGAACATCAATCTTAGTCCTTAATGTTTTATGAAAAGGTCTCCCCCAATAAAATTGTGGGTGCACCACCATCACGCACAACATCAAGGACATAGAAGTCTTCCGGAAACACCAAATTGCACACTCGAACAATAACAGCCTTTACTAGACCCCCTGGACTAGCTTGGGAGTGATCGGTTATTTGGAAAATTACCCTAGTTTCTTTAAGCTCACATATTTCCAAGTTCTCATAAATGCAAGAAGGGATGACATTAGTAGAGGCTCCTAGATCAATCATAGCATTTTTCACCAATTTACCACCTAAAGAAATAGGAATTGAAAACATGCAAGGGTTATCACATTTCTTGGGAAAATTTCTATGATTTAGAGTAGTAACTACCCCTACTTTCAATTTTCCTTAGTGGTTTGTTCCTCTTTTTAGTGCATGCAACTTCCAAGAATTTAGCATAAAAAGGGGCATGCTCAATCAAGTCCAACAGTGTAGTGCTAACCTCAACCTTGTGGGTAAACGTCCGTGTGATGATCAAGCGTGCAAATGCCCCACACTTTCATTTGTTGATCCCTCGTTTTAATGAACTCTTTCATTATAGAAGCAAGAGCTTGGACTTGTTCCTCTAACTTGGGAGAATGAGACTGTTCGTCCATGGTTTTCACCCTCGATCTTGTACCAAACTGCCTTGTACCATTTGTAATTTCCTCCAAAAATGCCATTGCCTCCCTTGGGTTCTTTTTGGAAACTGAATCATTGTAAGTGGCATTCACCATAAACATGTAATCATCACACAGCCCCTCAAAAAATAGTATACTAAATCCCTCTCCTTGAATGGATAATATGGACAACTTTCCAATAACCTCTTGAATCATTCCCAATACTCGTAGAGAGATTCATTAGCAAACTGAGAGATATTGGCGAGAAGCTTCTTCAACCTCGCAAACTTTGAAGTTGGGAAGTATTTCTCTAGGAATTTATGCTTTATGTCCATCCCTGAGGTGATGCAACCGGATAGTACAACCAATCTTTAGCCACATCCCGAAGTGAGAATGAAAATGACATTAGTCTTCCTCCTAGACTCCCGATGGCTTCATGTTGGTACAAACTAGATGAAACTTCGACAAGTGTTTGTTCGGATTTTCACCGGTAATTGAATGGAAAGTTAGGAAACACTTGATCATGTCACTATTGAGCTCACAAGTAACATTGGGTTGAATGGGTGGGAATACAATGCAAAGGGGTTGATTCTCCAAGTTAGGAGCCATTATCTCCCTCAAAGTGCAGTTGTCTTCTGTCATTTCTTCACTCTCTATAACTACCGAAATTGGTTATTGTGGAACTTCTGGTCCAGATCTCCTTCTCCTTTGTCGCATACCACCTGTGTATTTCGTTGGATAATGTAAAACTCCAAAGTTAGTGGTACGAGTGTGTACCAAAAACCAAAATAAAATAGTAGCCAACAAAAACACACTAGCAAAGGTGTTAGAAGTAACCAGATACAAGCAAGAAATCTCAACAGCAAAAATTGACAAAAAATAAAATAAAAACAACACTAACTACTCAACTTAAATGCAATGCAA
>JAULKJ010170306.1:0-14465 GCA_032355405.1 Rubia balearica
ATACGATTTGCCAACAATATATACGGGGGAATGCAGTTTGTGGATTGGGCAAAATGGAGCGGGGTGCAGTGATCATGATTCACATCACGCACATTGTTGGTCCATGATCTAGCTTTTGCCTTTTTACTAGATTCTTGAATTTATGATCTAGCTTTTGCCTTTTCACATCACGCAATTTGAATAGATGTTTGAGTTATCATATTATCGTATGAGATATTGTTATATTCGTTGTAAGATGTAGTTTCTAATTATTAATTTTTTATGCACCGATATTCTACGTAGTTACATATATTTACCGTCAAACATGTTTATTGGAAATCGTGAAAAAGAATGTGCAAGTTAAAGAGGGTTGGAAGGAGCATCTACAAACTTTGTGGCTATCTGAAAATTACACTTAAATTAAAGGGATATA
The DNA here is from genome assembly GCA_032355405.1 of Rubia balearica. Lineage (NCBI taxonomy): Eukaryota > Viridiplantae > Streptophyta > Magnoliopsida > Gentianales > Rubiaceae > Rubia > Rubia balearica. The sequence continues at coordinate 413 of JAULKJ010170306.1, forward strand.
TACCAATATGGTCATACCTACTTAATTTAATACCAATATAGTACTCATATAATTTTAAGTGCAAATTAACCCTTATTAGTTAATGTAAGTGCCAATATAACCCTTAGAGTCAGACCCCATTTCCGGCATTGACTGTATGTAAAATGTTCAAAATACCCTTAGTGTTAAAATATGAATTTGAGTTGATAAATTTGTCCTTATAGTTTGCCGGACCATCGTCAGACCATCATTGGACCGTCGTCGGACCACCGCCACCACCGTAATAGGTAGGGTTATATCACCACATTATGAAAACTAATAGGGTTATATCAGCACATTCGTAAAATTGTAAGGTTATATTAGTACATATTATAAAAGTTATGTGGTACTTGGCTGGCCTTAACGGGCGACCACATCATCATATACACCATTATCACATTATAACATCTTATGACCATAAAATTCGTCATCATATCACCATCATTCATATTAAGCACCATCATCACATATTGTAACCTCATTTCAAAACTCATCAACATTAAAAACCCTAGGTCGAAAAACACAACAAAATAACAACCACACAACACCAAAGGTCCCCTCAGCCATCAATCTAGACTAAACACAATAACATAAACAAAATATCATCAAAACCCATATGTTATGTAGTATGTGATGATGTAACCCTACACTTTTTGCGAATGTGCTGATATAATCCTATAAGTTTTAGGAATGTGCTGATATAACTCTATCAGTTTTAATAATGTGCTGATATAATCCTACCTGTTACGGCGGCGATACAACAGTGGTCCGACAGTGGTCCGATGGCGGTCTGGCGGTGCTCCGACGACAATATTTGGGGTATTAATGACTCTAAGGGTAATAAAGTCATTTTCTATTTTTTAGTATTTTATTTTTTTCAAAAGGGTAAAAATGTGTTTTACAAAATCCCGGCTAAAAATTAACGGAGAGGGTTATATTGGCACTTACACTGATTATTTAGGATTATATTGGCACTTTCGAACACTGGAAGGTTATATTGGCACTTTTGAACACTGGAAGATTATATTGGCACTTATGTCAAGTAGGTAGGGTTAAAAAATGTTTTTCTCCAAATTAAATAATTGTATCAATTTTGACTTCTGCTTAGTCCCCCATAGATTAATCCAAAGTATACCCAATTCGATCCAAATCAATCTAAACAGGATTTTTTTCTCAAGCAACTCTAATGATTTCCTCTATCTTTTAGTTGCTACGGTAGTTTTTTACAGTTGCTACAGTGTATTTACTCCAATGGTTTACTCTATATTTTCTTCCAAAAAGAATATTCCTTAATTTTCTTCAAAAATTAAGTTTTTTTACTTTTTAATTATTTATTATATCATGAACTTATCTCAATTATATTTTAGCTCAAAATTTTAATTTACTAATACATAAACAATTTAAAAATAAATATTTTAATTTGATAAAATACTTAAAATCACACTTGAAAATTAATGATACAACACTTCAAGAAATAGGTCTCCCAAATCATTATTGAGAACAAGAAATATTTTATATCATTTTTTAATCTAGTATGCATCGTTTCAATGTCTTTCCAAAAAACGTATCTATTCTAGTTCTTTTATGTCATTGTCAGTTTATTATAAGTGTGGTGTGAACTTTATTATTAATATGTATTCCGTGTTTTTATTATAATTCAAATTTAAATTATTAGCATTTCATAGCGTTCCTTTTTTAAAATAATTATAAATGTTTATAAAACTGATTTAGACAAACTATATTTTATTACAACATAATTTATATGCCTTTATTTTTACAACATAACTTACAACATGATATTTTATAATTTGTATGCCTTTTATTATTACAACATAATTTTTCAAGTACATTTATATATTAGTGGAAAATTTATAAACTAATTTTATACATGATTGATTTTTCTCAATACAATTTCACAAATAATAATATCTTAAAATATTATTATTAAAATAATATTATTGATGAATTTAGACGTAAATAAATTCGAGTGATAGATCAATGAGTTTGAATAAATAATATTTTAAAATAAATTTCTTGTAATAATAAAATGATCAATGCATTTTTTTTTCTAATAGAGAATAATGAAAAATTAGAATTCATTGAAATCAAATATTTTAGAAAGGAAAGTAAAATATAAAAAGATTAGAAGGAAGAAAATAATAAAACAAATTCAAAAAACACATATTTCAAAGACAAAATAAATGGAAACCAATTGAAACAACAAAAAGGAAATTAAAAAAATAAAAATCCTTACCGTCCTCGCTACAGTACCGCGCCATATGTGGGGTAATGTAGCTGCCAAAATACCAACGCCATTTTGGCGTACCATTGGAGCAATTGTTTTTGGCTTTTAGCGCTCCAAATGCAAAGATGGCGCACCGTTGGAGTTGCTCTAAAGCCGATTTTCAGTTAAACAAACAACAACATTGCAGAGAGATATTAATATCTTTTATTAACAAGATATTGTGATATGGATAGGGGCGGATCTAGTTTGGAGCCTGGTGTAATCCAGGTTACCCCATGGTAAAAAAAGAGGCGGTATTTGGTTACCCATGTACAAATAATAATTTATCATTAATATTAAGTATATTTTTTATATATATTAGTGGTTACCCCATTGAAAATTTTCTGGATTTGCCACGGATATGGAAGCCAGCAATTTCAGGTAAATTCTCCATCTCACATGAAATTAAGACTTTGAGAAATAGACAGAACGAATCAAGCAGTATAAAAAAGGTAGTATTGTGCATTCTCATTCCCCCAATAATATCCTTTTTTAAAAAAATCTGGAAGTTGATTAACAATTATTTGCCTTTTACGCAAGTGTTACACGGAATGAAGACACGGTATGTTCGTAAATGTGCATTCTCTGCTGATTATGACATTGTTAACTAGTTTTATAATGATTGCCAAATGGGGGGACCGGTAAGATGAGGTATTTAAGATCATAGAGATGCATCCTGAAAATTTTAGCCGTATATTTGATAAACTTTCATGGTTTAGGTCAAATGTTGTTGGTTTGTATTTTTAAACCCAAACACATTTTAATAATTTATAATGTTTAAATTTCAAAATATAGTGTTTAACTTGACAAGTACATGGTTGTCCCATAAGTTAGGAAACACATATTTCCTAAATCTTAGCCCTATCATAAAGAAGAAAATAGGGAGCAAGTGTATTGGGAAGATATGTGGTTTATAAATTAAGCAGATTTATTTTTAAAATAGGGGAAGATCAACTTCTAATTTTTCCTAAAAATGACTTTTGCATTTGAAATAAACTATTTTATAGTACATTATCAAACAGTCAAAAATAGTTAACTTACAAGCAAAATACGTTATAAGTCCTGCAAAACACACCCTAACTTGAAATGTGTCTTATATAAACTTTTTTTACAAGTAAAGTTAATTTATTAAATTAATAGGATGAGACTTTGTAAGGTATTTTCCTTCAATTTTCCTTCTATTTATTTTTTAATCAAAAACTCAAAACTTCACCGTTTATAAGGAAAGCAAAGTGTCATACTCCCTCTGTTTTTCTATTTATGACACCATAAGTTTAAATGATTGGATTTAAATAAAGAAAATGAATGGATGAAATTGAATGTAGAAAGTAAAAAAGTAGAATGAGTGGATAAAATTGAAAGAATATATTTTAAAATGAAAAGATTGTCAAATTAAAAAATTTATTCATAATAAGTGTGTCATAAATAACAAAACATAGGGAATATTGAAATGCAAGAAACAAAGACAGGCTGGACTCGGGAGGCGATATCGGCCCAAACAAAAAACCATAAAGCGTTGATGAGTATGTAGGGAAATAAGAGATCAAAGTGGCGGCAGGTGTGGGTGCGGGAGGGACCCTTGGTGCCGGGACAGTGCATGATACAAGGGTGATGATGCATGTCCAATAAAGAGTAGCCTCACTTCCAATCACTGAAGGACTCTTCATTTCAATTCAATTTCTCGCTTCGAACGAAATTTTTTTCGCGCTCATAAAAAATATTTATATAACCATTAATATATTTAATTATGTTTAATAACAAAAAAACTTTTGAAAAACTACTTGTTATGACGAATTCAACAATATCACATACGATGATATTATTGTTCATATATTTATTCAAATATACGATAAAAATTTAATTAATTATATTATTAAATAGTAAGTGTGCGGTTTGAACTCGGGAGGAAGGGGAAGGAGTGCTTCTTTCAACTAAAGTGGCTTCCCACCCGATCTCCTTCCCACATGCAACATATCACCGAATTCCAACCCTTTTGATATCTGCATCTTTTGTTACATAGTTTTTGTCCCAACCGTAGTGTCCATATTGTGCACCCGATATTTTGAAATCACTAAATTACAACAAGGGGAATCTTTCATCTTCGGCTTCTTAGTTAAATTAATACGTACTATTATTGGCCAAATATATTTATAGAATCCAGTTTTTTATGATGTCATTCTCGTCAAATTACATTTGCGTACTTCTGTTGAATTTTTATTCTTTTTTAATTTAAAAAGGTAAAGTTTTAGGAAAATTTGTCTTTCTATACTATTTTGGAACGACGGGGTTTAATTATAATAATACTAAGGTAAAAACATTTAGTTGCAATATTAAAAATTTATTATGCAACATGCAATAGTTATAGGTTTTCTGACCCGATTAATGCAAGCCAAAAAATTTATATTTATTTTTTCTAATTTGCACTTTAAACTTTGTTCTTTTCAAGATTTTTGAAAACACCGTCCTTTAATAGATGGACTCTTAAAAAAAAGGTTTAATTTGCATGGCTCGTATGTAGGAGCATAAATGGTTCGATGATGAGGAAATTGAGTTGTGCTTAGCTCGCAAGATTTGGAGCAAGTGTAGCATTCAAATATTCTATATAAGGTATACTAATGAATTTCATGTTGGTGATAATTATTAGCCAATGAACGAAAAGACGATATGGGGGAAAAGAATATATGAAACAATTTTTTTTCTGAAATTGAAAAGGGATTTTAGTTTAACGATTTTGTTTTTGAAATCGAATTTGTGGGCATGATAAATCACCTTTGAAACCAAATCATAATCAATATCAATGTGATTGACTCTCTTATGCGAAACTGGGTTTTGAGCAAGAAAGAGAGTATTGTTGTTATCACACAGCTACACAAGCGGCACACAAATCGATTCACAAGTCAATGTGAAGATTCATAATCCAAGCTAGTTTTGGTATAGTATTGTCCATAACACGATATCCTGATTCCGAGCAAGAACGAGACATTGTAGCTTGCATCTTAGCACTAAAAAAACCATATTACCGCCAAGGAAAATGGCGTAACCAAATGTTGACCTACGATTCTCTATATAATGAGCCCAATCAGCACTGGAATAGCCAAGTGCTGGAAGAGTGGGCATATTCACGCGAAAGACCAAACGATAGTGAAGAATACCACGAACATAGCACAATATACGATTGACAACTTGTAAATGGTCATCAGTAACTGACCGTATTGACAACATAAGACAATTCGGGTATGTGATCGTCAAGTACCGAAGTCCACCAATAAAGGATCAATAAAGTGAGTGGGATTACCAAACGGCTTGCTGGAAGAGCCGAGAAGTTGCAAAAAAATCCACAAAAAGGCGTGACAACGGGCGCGGCGTCCTGCATGACTATGCAAGTCAAGATATCCTTGGCATATCTTGTCTAACCAAGGAATAAGCCATCTGAAATAGGAACAACTTCCAAACCCAAAAGGTATTTTTACAGGACCAAGTTCGGTGATTTTAAACTCATTATCCACATGATCAATGAATTTATGATGAGCACACCATCATTCCCTGTGAGAATGATATCATCAACATATACCAAAAGATAGAGTAAGGAGGAACCTTTTTTTAACATAAACAATGAAGTATCTGATGAGCTGCAAACGAAACCAAGGCCAGTGAGAAAGATATGAAGCGTTGAAACCATGCACTAGAAGCCTGTTTCTACACATAGATGGCCTTGTGTAGACAAAAATAATCAAGACACATAGGATCTTTGTAATCACTAGGTTGTTTCATGTAGACAGTCGAGTCAAGGACCCCATTCAAGAAGGAATTTTTGACATCCAACTGATGTAACGACCACTTATGAAGAACAACCAGAGATAAGATAATGTGAACCGTATAAGCCTTGACCACAAGACTAAAATTGTAATCATAATCAAATCTAGAATTTGCTAAAAACCTTGCGCAACAAGTCTTAATTTATGACGATCATGTCGGCCTTGAACTTCAAACGAAAGACCCACTTTAATCCAACTACATTCACTTGCGAAGGGTGGGGAACCGATTTCCGAGTCTGCTGAGTACAAAGGGTAGCTATTTTAGAATCCATAGTGCAACCCAATTAGGATCCTTGATAGCTATGTGATAATTGCATAGCTTGGCTGGAAAAACAAAGTACTCAAAAGCGTAGATATAATCATATTCAAAAAATTCCTTGTACTTGAGAGAGTCAATTCTTGAGTGAGTAGTCATGAGATGTCGAGAAGCAGGCTCAAATAACGAAGGCATAAACGATGAAGGAATCGCAGAACCCAACAATGTTAGTCGTTGAGCTGAGAAGAACGATCGTGTTGGAGAGCCGAACATTGGACTTGTGGTTTATGGCGCATGAGTTATGGTTGGAGGTGCATGCAAACCCTAAGGCGACTCTAAAGGCGTGGACACAACTGGGAAGTCACACGAAGGGGCTATTGAAAGTGGCACAACCTTGGGCAAATGTGGGAAGGTGTCATCGTCAAGGACCGTGAGCGAAGAGGCTGATGGGGATGGTTCAAAAACTTGTGAAGACACCGATGAAGGCTCTATGAAGGCCAAAAAATCAAGCGAATGAGGGGCAACAACAGAACCCAGGTGAGAAGCTGGGAAAAACAATTCATCAAAACGAGCACATCGAGTAATATATTCCTTCTTTGTAGCAAGGTCAAGGAAATGATAACACTTGTACTGAGAACTACATCCTAGAGAGATACATTGCAAACTCCGGGGCGCCAACTAATGAAGAGCATAAGAATGCAAATACGGAAATACTTGACAAGCAAAAAGATGAGAGTTGGAGTAATTAAGAGTAGCGCCAAAAATATGAAGAGGTGAAGAGGAAACTAAATCTCTTAAGGAAAAGGAAAATGCCTTAATTAAAGAAAGTAAAATGTATTGCCTAACTATGGGAAGGAATCAAAATACTTTAATTAAAGGAAAAAAAATAAAATGTCATCAACGTCACTCCCACTTATTCACAAATGTCAACCCTAATTCCACATCATTATCTCGGGGGTCGGAAAATTACGTCCCCAAATTTTCTGGTGCGTCTTCGTCCAAATCATCAAATTCTTACACCAGTATCGGTAATTCAAAAATTGTGTAAATTCTTTGGATGCACCAACTTCCGCAGGTATGTGAACGCCATTTTCCCGCATCATTCCCTCATGGGTAAAGAATATTCGGCCTCAAATGAGGTCTAACATCATCATTAGAAGAAGAATCGTACACTAGAGTTTCTCTCTTCTTCACCTTCTTACCTTTATTTATCTCCGCCTTTTTTATGATGCAGGCGTTGCCGTATTCTCTCCAAATGGCTGATTCTTCGTGCCAAATATTGATTTGGGCATTGGCTGCTTGCTCACTTTCTTCTCATTTAAATTAGTTGAATGTAAAGAAGATGATTTATTGTTATTGTTTTCATAATTAAACCTCTTTTGCTATCCATCTCTTGCTTTCCTCTTGTTCTCAACTACTTTCCATTCCCTTTTTTCCAATCCCTGTCGATCACAAGTATGAGTTTCAGCTGGATTTTACTTGTTCTCCTTAGTACGCTACTCGGATGGTTCCCTGTGGATCCTCTTTATCATCCCTCTCCATGTTCTTCTTAAACCACCTCTCTTTTTGCCCTTTTTCCAATCCTCACAATTCGAAGTATAATACCCCACGTCATTGCATGTTTCACAATATCTTGTCCAGTTCTTCAGCTTCACTTGCTGCTCATGCCTTGTACCAACCAGTCGTGTAATGGTAATCATCATCTCATTAATTGTTTAAGCATCCATGTTAACCAAAACTCTTGCAACATTACTCTTCCTACCACACGTGCGGTTGTCCATGTATATTGGTTCTCCTAAAATTGAAGTTATTTTCCCTAATGTCTTTGGGTGCCAACAAGGTGGTGGTAAATTAACCAACCTCACCCATACCAGTGTAATAGCCAACATCTTCCTTTCTACTCTTCCATGTTCTGGTACTTTCATCAAAAATACTTTCCTTCAACTCCATCAAATAGAGAATATCGATCATTTGCTTGAATTTAATGAAATCATTCCTAACTATGGTTACAACACAACTCTTATTTCAAGTATCAGCGAGTGTTTTAAAGTTATGAACACCAAAAAAGTTCCTCGGGCAGTAACCCAGAAAACCGTAAAACTTACTCTCTTTCACCTTGAATTCTTCCCTTTCCTCAAGAACAAGTTTATCAACTTCTCAATTTTCAGTTATGGATGGTTAAAGAGCCTGACACCTTTTTTCAAAATTTGTTCCATTTCAGTTTCTGTCTCTGCATTGGAGCATTTGGCCGAGTGGGCTACAGATTGTCATTGGCAATCAGATTGCCCTGAGGCGGATTCTGGAAGTTATCCGTGAATACTCAAAAATTCAGCATGCATCCATGTAGGATCGATGTGGCTCTGATACTAGCAGATGTAGCAAGTAATGTAGGAAAGATGAAACTCTAGGGTTTGCAACCAAAGGTCGACTTTTATTAATCAGAACAAGAATTAAAATTACATGACAAGTCTCCACTATTTATAGGGAATTAAATATCCGAATGAAAAGAGAAAAAGAAAATTAAATCTCCTAATGAAGAGTTGAAAAAGAAAATAAATCTCTTAAGGAAAAAAGAAAATGCCTTAATTAAAGAAAGTAAACTAGATTACCTAATTAAGGGAAGGAAACAAAATACTTTAATCAAAGGAAGCAAATAAAATGTCATCAATGATGGTTCTCCTTATTCATAAATATCAACCCTAATTCCACATCACTAGGCCTTAAAGTCATCTGGATGACACATGGAGATGGCAGCTTACCCGGATGGTAATTACTCGGTAAAATTGGGCTATAAATTTTCTATTAATTCTATATACTTGAATAATGCAGGACACGTGGTGAGTAGTAGTACTGGACCATCACCCCTCCAGCGCAGAATTTGGAAACTAACAGTGTCGCCGAGGATAAGCCATTTCATATGGCGAGTATGCAGGGACCAGATTCCGGCTGCAAAACACCTTCTTCAAAGGAAATGCCTGGCCAAACAGTTTTTTCTTACCTGTACATTAGAAGATACTTCAGCTAAACACATTTTTTTTCCACTGCCCATTAGATCATAAGTATGATTTGCAGCTGATATTCATGGAGAAATATTCTTACATCAGCAACCATTAGCCACACATGGTTAAGAGATATATTACTGGATCTTGCAAAGAAAAGATGTCATTAACGGCCATTTTGATGAATCACTTGTGGTTCCACCGGAATCACCTACTACATGGTGAAGCACATGATCTACAACCTTTGAGAGCCGTCCAGTAATCCTTATCCTAGATCGAAGAAATCAATAGTGGAATCGAGAAATGAATAATAGAGATCAAAACCAAAATGACGTGGTTACCCAGGAAGAAGTGAATGACACACAAGAATCTATTCTCTTCTTCGATGCGGCTACATCAGAAAATGAAATAAGCTTAGGATGACATGTACAAACATGGGATAAAAGATAGATGTATGGTAAAAAAATGCCCAGCTTAAATAGCCGAAGCAATGGCTCTAATAGAGGCTGTCAATGGTTGCATAGAACAAAATATCTTCCCTAAGCTCATAAAAGGCGATGTGCAACAACTAATACATGCCCTTCAGTCGAAATACGTAGATAGATTAGATTTAGTTTTGCTTATTAATGATATAAAATTATCATACCAGTCTAGGCGACCCTGTAAATAAATGGATTCCAAGAAAGGAAAATTCAACTGCGAATCAACTGGCGCTATTTCAAAAAACTAGTCCACTTCACAGGACTTCATGGAGGACAACTCCACCTTTTGTAAACCTTACTGATGATTATTGAACAATTAAACCTTTTTTGGAAAAAAAATGCAGCTTACTATTTTGGGAGTGTGTAGTTTGTCATATCATTAGCTTGAAAAATGACATTGCAAGTTAAACTCAACCCCTTATATCTTATCATTGGAGATTCTTTAACTTCCCTCTTTATCATTTTAACCTCCTCTCTTTATCATTTTACAATCTTCTTAGGGGTGGGCATCGGTTCAATTTAATCAGTTTTTTATTTAATCGGTTCAGCTTATTCGGTTTTGCCCCTAAAAGTTCAAAATTGAAACCGGCCCGAATTATCCGAACCAAATTCGGAATTCGGTTTCGTTTTGAAATCGAATTCAACCCAAATAAACCAAATTGATTGTAATTTTTTTAAAATAATTACTAAAATCATATAACTTAATTTAAAATTAGATAGAAATATGTAATCTAATTTCTACATCATCAAAATAAAATTTTCAAAATAAAAATCCAACAAGTTCAAAACAAATTCAACCATAACAATTTTAACATTACATTTAGTATTAAAGAAAAATAGTTTGTTTTAATATCCACCTTCACCTTCACATTCTTTAAGCATTCAAGCAATCCACCTTCACCTTCACATTCACATTCACATTCACATTCACATTCACATTCAACCACTCCACAAATTTACTTAGGATAACTTGTTTTATTTACTTAGTTTTCCCAAACTTACCTAAGATTTAGAGTTTGGGGACAATTTTTTAAATATAAAAATTGGTCCTCCAACTTAAATTTATCTATAACTTTAATTTTGTTGTTTTAAAATTTAATTATTCTGTATTTAATTTATTTAAGTAATTATCATTCGTTATTCGGTTCGGATTTCTCTTTGAGTTTTAATATAAAAAATCATATTCACAATTCAATTTATTCAATTTGAATGTCCGAAAATCGTATATTAAATTTGATTTAATTCGTTGGAATTTGAATTATTCGATTTTCATTTTTTTCTGACCCCTACTTCTTGTTGCCGGCATACATTTTTTCCATTAATTTATGAAAAGGGTTTTAAAAGGTAATAATTTTTTTAAAATTAAGCATCCACCCATGGTGAATGGGAGAATTTTATTGGGCTCTCCTAACCCGAGTGAGTAACCAAAATAAATGGAATACAGTGAGTTTCAATCATAGGCCAGAAAGTTCTATGAACTCCTGAAGTCTTTCTAGTGATCTGTTTGGATGTGCTTCCCGAATACGATCCCCACCCCACGTGTTAATCGATTCGGGCCAGACATCCAATGAGATCAACCTAGAGAATTAGCCAAAAGCACTATACAAGGAGTCATTATCACCAATAAACAAAATAGCAGATTTATACTTGGATCTCCTATGCTAATGATGGTAGGAGCCATGGAGTGAAGTAAATCATCCAATGGAAGAGGAGGTAATTCATCACGTAGCAGCAAAACTGGAGACCAATATGAGGCAAAACTGAAAGTAAGATGGCAGAGTCTTCATTAGAGGAGCAGGCAAAGTGTAGAGCCAAACTGAATAGTATGTCCGTAGCAGTCGAGATTTCAGCAGAGATGTCCGCAGCAGAGCTATCTGCGGTTACAGCCCTATTATTTTTCAAAAGTACCAATATTACCCTGTATAATTTGAAGGTGCGATTATAACCCTAACTTTTGCATCAAATGCGCCGATATAACGTTTGGTACTATTTTGGCATTGACTTGGTATTTTCTGACATTGACCAAATCTAAAAAGACTAAAATATCAGTAGTATTAAACCTAAAAATCTAATGACAAAAATATCACTAGGTTCATTTTCTTCATCTTCGTACCAATAGCCACAGCTCCTCCGCCAGTCCGCTGCCAACTCCGTCGCTCCACTGCCGCTGTTTCGCCAGTCTATTGCCACCCCTGCCGCTCTCTCATCGGAATCTGGATTTCCACTGTGTCTGTAAAGCCGAAATCTGGATTCGTCGGATTCCTCCGGGTCTTCACAGCTGCTCCGCAGCATATGCTATAAAACACACATGTGAAAAACGATTTGTATGGGCCTTCTAATACAAGAACAACGAAACCAAACAGATCGGATAAAGATCAACCTTCAATACTAGTAATCTAAGTTAACTCATCACCACCGATTAATTCCTCCGTTGAGCTTTAGGGTTAACTCTTCAGCTGTTGAGCTTAGGGTTAACTCCCCCGCCACCGAGTTTAGGGTTAACTCGTTTGTCGCCGAGTTGAGGGCTGGGCCATTGACTCCTCCATCATCGCATCGATTAACTCCTCCGTTGCCGAGCTTAGGGCTCTACCGTTGAGTTTAGGGTTAACTCCTCTGCCGTCAGCTCTGCTCCACCTCCGTTGGGGCTTCAGATCTGCGGCCACCGCTCGGAGGGTTAGAATAAAGAGAAATAAGGAAATGGCCGAAGAAATGGGCATCATCTTCTTTGGAGTAGGGTTTTGGGGAAGAAGACTCTTGGTTTTGGGGGAGAAGACACGGCTGAACCCAACGAATACCTGCCGCCACCACCACCACGACAGAGACCTAGAGGTACCCGACGAAAATTCACCACCACCGCGACGAAGACCTGCGTGATTTGCCACCCCTTGATCGAACCGGTGGCGCCGTTCAATCTGAGAGCCTTCACTGGTGGCGGGGAAAAGAACCAAGAAGAAGAAAAATATGGAGCAAAGTGAAGATCCAAAATAAAATCGGAGTGGATGGATCCAAGAAAATATGGATCGGAGGAAGATCCAAGAAGGAGAAAAATGGAAAGGAAATTGTTTAGTGAATTGAGAGAATAACTGTCCTTTCAAATTTTTTATTTTTTAAAAATAGGAATATAATGGTCATTTTACTGATTTCCGACCAAATTCAGGTTGTCAGGGTTAGATTGGCACTTTCGATCAAATAATAAGGTTATAATCGCACTTTCATATTTTACATGGTCATATTAACATTTTCGACCAAAACATAGGGTCATATGGGCACTTAACTCTAACTTATTTTACAATGACATCGAAAATAATAAGGTGTCAGTTGCACAATGTTTTGTATCATATTTGGAGAACCTAAAAACTGTAACTTATAGCAATTGAGAAAACAGTCAAAATGGTACTAATCTTAATCGGGATTCACAGTTTGGTATCTTAATTTTAAAGTTACACTTTAAATGTTTTCACTCGTTTATTTATGTCCTGAAAATGTGCCTTTTAAATGAAAAAGAAATGGTCTCATTTGAGATAGACCAAAGTTGAAATGGGGGCATTTATGCAATTCTAACTCTATTTTATCTTTATGGACCTATCTCCCGCCAACTACAATATGCTAAACAGATTCAAAAAATAATATAATTTTTTTAATTAAAAAATGCAAAAAATCAGTATGATAATTGAATTGAAAATTATAAAGACTAAATTGTTTATTTGGTCCCCAACATATTTTGGAATACATTCTTTTGGTCTCCACTCTCAATACTGCGTACGTTTGGCACTTAACATTTAAAATATAATTTGTTTGGTCTCCAATCCAATTTCCGAGCGGTTTTCCGATTTGCCCAGGGGTAAAATTATGATTTTACACCTGAACTTTGACAAAATTTCCAAAAACCCTACTTCCTAGCCAACTGCACCGTCATCCATCATTGCTCTCTCTGGGTCTCCTGCATCCTGGTTCCGACACCAGCGAGACCTACCGAAGAAGACGAGACCTGCCGAATGGAGCTCCCGGTTCCCCCCTTGAAATGCAGATCTCCTTCTGGTTGTTCTTCGCCGTCGGTTTCCTCGGCGCCGCCGCCTCTCGCCACCTCCAATTCCTCTCACCGTTTGGAAAGCATTGGAGGAAAAACGGGGAAGACAACGGAGCTTTGTTCTTTTTTTTAATTCCAGGGTTAAACAAAACGATGTCGTTTTGTGTTGGAT
>JAULKJ010170623.1:0-14461 GCA_032355405.1 Rubia balearica
TTCATCTCAAATCTAAGCAATTTCATCAATCAATAATCATAATTAGTTGTCACACCCAATTATAACCTAGCATTAACTAATGATAATCACATCGACAAAAAGTCAAAGTCTTCCGAGTTTGACCAAAAACCTAGCAAATAATTAACTCACAATCATCAACTAGTTGGTCACCCTAATCTAAATCATGCATTAACTACACAATAAAGTACAAAATATATTTGATAATCAAATCACAAAATAGGACAAATCCAATCTCACAAAAAGATGTAAACCTACCTAAATCTAGCAATCTTCCACAAAAAGATCACAAAAGAGATGTCAAATGCTTCGGAAAATACATGCATTTGACGTCTCATCAAGAAGTCAAAATGTAAAATTAGAGGTACCCTTATCCAATTCACACTATCACGACCGCGAAGTTTCAATTTGGGCATGAACGGGTCAATGGAAGGGGCCCAAAGTATTAACGGACAGTATATGCCAAATCTTTGCGAAAATTACACTATGACCCAAACTTCCTTGAATGTTCCCCATGCTTTGAAACTGTGCAGCTGAACCAAAGAACAAATGTTTGATATGGAAATTATGCGTACCGTCTAAGAGGGACTCGAACTGGGGTAATCATCCATCATTTTTATTAGTATTTCATTAATACCCTTACGATGAGCGTTATAGGAACGATAATTTCCACCACATAGAATAAAACGAAATTACATATTCTTCATTATTTATCAAATAAAAAGATAGTAAAATTCTACCCAAGACATTTTAGAAAATACTAGTACGTGGTCTAGAGTAAAATGTAGATGACTACTTATAAGTACAAAAGAGTTTATCAGAAGAACTTGTGGAATTCTATGTGGAATCAGACCAGTTTGTTTATTATTATCAATTATTATAAGTTCAACTGGGGATGACAAAGTTTCTTTCTAGGATGATCATAATCGATTTTGGGACAACTTATAAAAAATTTACCTTTTGCAGTTTGGTTCTTCCACTAGTGGGGAAGGGGCCATTAAAGTCAGTTATATCGGAACATAGAAGGCACTTTCAAAGTGTCTTCTCTGGTCGGACCTTTAATCATAATAAATTGGAGGAAATTCTGATAACAGCCTTAAAACACCCATTAAAGGCGGTTATAAACCACCTTTAAAATGCCGGAGGAACCACGTTTAATAGGTTCCGATCCCGGAACCAAGGCAGCCTCCATCAGCCCTCGAGGTACGCTTTGAACTTCGAACACAGTTTAAAGGTGGTTGTGAACCACCTTTAAACTGCTATAGTAACCGCCTTTTAGAAGTTCCTCACTCGAAACCAGGGCAACCTCCGTCGGCCCTGCCGGTACATAACAAACTTGGAACTGCATGGGGTTACTCACTTGGAACCAAAATTAGATATTTTTTTGGTCCTATTGGATGCTGACTTCCAGATTTTATCCTTCATTCTAATCCTCTTCGGTAAATTCATGCGTTCTTTTTTTTGTCAATTTAACTTCCGAGTTGGCAATGCTTTTCGGCTCGAATCTTATTAAAGGGCCAAAATATTTTGCTAGTTCGGAACCCCACACGACTCCATTGGTCAAAATACTATTTTCATTCATTTTATCAACTCAAAATAGGTGTTATTCAACGGCCGCAGTTGTAACTCAGTACACAGAATTAATCTACAAGCTAACAAAAATCTATAGAAAATGCCAACTAATCAATAATCTATAAAAAGGAATAGAAATTAGCACAATTTTATTCCGAACTTTCATATCACACTAATTTACCTAAATTGTGTTACTGTACCAAGCTAGGGTTTCCAAGAGTTGTTGAGCGATTGAGAATGAGATGCCGAGCAAAACATTTCCTTGCATTGCTTATATTTTCTTTCGAATAGGGCCTTGTTGCCTTTGGAAGGACCTGCGAGTAGCAAGTTAATACAAATACTTCCTCCGTCCCATATAAATTGGCACCCCCCGAAATGGCTCGGTATTTTATGCAAGCTGAGGTGGAGGTATTGATTGGATATATTTGAGGGGCATTTTGGGATATAAATGAGGGCACAAGTGGATTTAGTAAATTGGTTGAGGGATAAAATGGTACATTTTCTTACCATTTTAGGTAAGAATGAAAGGGTGTCATTTTATGTGGGATGGACGAAAATAGAAAGGGTGTCATTTGTTACGGGACGGAGGGAGTACTGTTTTTTAGATTGAGACACAATTATTATATAGAAGAAGTAAATGTATAATTACCTTGTCAGTCTCAAGTAAATCCAGCTTTGCACCTTCTATGCACTCTATTGCGTACAACATTACATTATAACCTCACTCTTATATTTGCGCTTGTTTCTTGTACTGATTTAAACCACCGTAAAATTCAAAACGTCTAGAAACAAAATAATAAATCCTGTTGTAAAAAAAGAGGCAATTGTACTGTATTCTACCTTGATTTCGACCAATTCAACTTTCATTGCAACACCTTCGCTAGTATGATTCATAGCGGACTCCAAAATCTTAACAAATGTTTCCGATGGTTGAAAGTGCAATGGATCCATCCAATACACCCACTTTTTTTCCTGAACAATGATGATCAATCGCCAATGGTCCCTAAAAAATTAATTTAATGTGTATTGGAATGAATAAATGATGTTTGTAAACGTAATGAAGATTGAAACTATGCAATGAATAATTTCTTATCATTTCTCCCAAGGTTTTTGCAAATGTAGTCGATTCTCTCTTGGTTTGTACAACCGATCTTTTTAGTCATCACCTCTGGCCCATCTCTTCTTTTGATTATACATAAAATACATGTACCTTGAAATTAATATTTTTTAACATTAGTTGTAGACAATTTGAAAGAAATAAATAGCAAACATGAATTAAATATACATATACAAACACACACACACATATATATGTGTGTGTGTGTGTATCTTATTTTTTTTACTCACAAGATGTATATGTACATTAGCGTCTGATTAACTTGCTCACATTTCCACAGGTCCTTGAAATCACTTCATAGCGCGATGATATCTCTCTTGCCACCAAATACACAATTGTTTTTCAAGAATGCGTAAGTTGAGTTGTGTTCACGTGGTTATAGCCAATTGTATAGCACTTGTACGAAGTGAGGTGAGTCTTTCGGGACTTATGCTCTTGCAACCGGGTGTCTAATCTTTTCTGGTATTGTTTGGACCGGTTAAGGTGTAGTTTGGACCGTTTTAAGTTTTGTTGTCTGTTTGACTTTCAAATGGCGATCCTTTATAGGATTGGCATATATTAGTCAACGCGGCCACAAAAGAAACATTTAACGAGCGGGACTAACATTTTTGTTCTCTTCGTCCAGAATTAGCACCAATGCTTTCTCAAAAGAAATTCTTGACAAGCCTTCTGCAATTGGTACATTGTGATGATGTTTCATTAATTCATGCAAAACTCAACCGGCTATGTGGAGTCGTCTACCATCTATGTCTTGATTAATGTATAGCTCACACTCATGTGAACCTTACATCGCACCAATTACAGTTGTTAAATATGACTGAAAATTTGTATTAATGATTTGATAAATGTTAAATGTGTACCTTTTTATCACTAGTGAGGATGGCCTTGTCGAGGTTGTCGTCTTTATATCCAGGAGTTTGAACGATTGCCTCCCTATTAACCTACATCTTTCAGAGAATGGTGTGATCCTCTTGATGGTAGAGTTTAATTGGGTTTCAAATCATCTATTCTCGGGAAGTGCAAGGCCGGTGTATTGGATTAACTTCTGAATGAGAATGTCTTATTGCTAAACTCCTTTCTCTTGTTGAAGCGCTTATTTTTGCAATGTGTGAACCCACGATGGTTATGGATGACCATAGTACCAAGTAATTCCAAACACCTCACGTTGGTTAAAGAATTCTCCCACTCCTCTAACATGCCCTGGATGGTCGGGTTTATTGGTAGCAACACAATGGATAACGTGCTTAAACGTGGGTATGCATTTCCCTTCCAATTCATCATTCTTTGATTTTTCTTAAGTAACAAAATTATACGAATATTTCAGAACACATGAATGGGAAATATGTGAATGAAGGAAAACAAAAAGTAGCTGTAGGGTTTACCGCTTGTTCTGCAATTTCTTTTTCGTCTTCCTTCTCCTATATACCCTTCTTGTTTTGTCAGCCTTTGAGAAATAGATCACATCTCTCAATATCTCCACATCCATTGGTTATACGTAGCCTTTGCCTCCTCTTCGGTCATCCTGATTTCGATTGAATTATGAACATCTATTTCTAGACGTTCCTGTATAAACTTCAGTGCTACCAATGCATATCTCCCACGGCTCAATCGGTGAGGAATTAATTTCAAACTGGCAATGCGTTGTTTTTCTCTCCTCGTACCCTATGTTAGCTTGTTAGAGGCATGTAATCACTAAAAACATGTAAATCTAATAATTTTTTAAATTGAATTTTAATGTACTAACATTTGAATCATTCTCCAAAGTCCTTCTTTTGTGGATTTCCTAACTCTCCGGTTGAATGTGTGTGTAAGTTATCCACACATGATCACCTTTCTTCGAATAAAATATGTAGTCCCATGACAAAGTGTATTTGTGTTCCCGCCAACTCTTGCTCATCATAGTCGTTGCCTTCTTTCTTAGAAATACCATATCCGGTGTATATATTTTTAAGGGTCTCTATGGGAATTTATAACGACGGGAGTTACAATAAGTTAGAGTTTATTTTGTAGAATAAGAATTGGGGGAAATTAGGTGGGGTACATCATTATGGCCAAAAACATTATCTTTCACTCCATCAATATGGTCTCCTTATAAGCATTGGGTACCTCATGCCAACTATCATACTTTGTGTCCACCCTAGTTCTACCAACCTTCGCAACCCAACTAGACCACTTTGCACGTTCTTTGAACAAACACCTGCCCGACTTCTTGAAAACCAATAGAGTTAACTCTTTTCTAGTTATTCGACGTTCTAATATTCTATAATGTGTTTTACCTATTTCTACCTCGTTGGATCCATCATCATCAACACAACCAAATCACAGTGTCACAGGATGGCTATTTTGTGAACGTGATGCATCGTCACAGGACCTTTTCTTAGACATTGTTGAACCTACATCCAAAAATTCTTCACTCAACATGGCACTGACTTTATAAAAGAAAATTTAAGAAGAAAATACAACTTTTAAGATCGACTTCAAACATTTACTAATTTTTTAACTTGGAATAAACCGTCATTAGGTTTTTACTACCCGGGCATGACCTAACTCACAATCATTATGTTATCACTCAACATTAAAAAATCAATATAATTAATATCCCTAAAAATTTTCAACAATCCAAGAATTCATTGTGGAGCACCAAATAATCTATAGTTGTAAAACACTAACTTTTACATCAAACAAGTGGGAAATTCAATTTGATAAAAACCTCTCTCACCATCAATTCCAATAGCAAATGTGTTGATCATACCCTTCAAAACAAATTAAAATGAAGTGAGAACAAGCCAAAAATCGATGAGGAATGTAGGAGTTGGAGGCATGAAAACTTACCTTTAATATACATTTCAAAAACCCGCCTTTAATGCTATTTTTTTCCTGTTAGATTTGCCTTCCGAACTCGTAACATAATTGGCTCTTTAAAAAAAACCTAGGAACTGGTTCGAAACTCAGAACCCATTTTAATATGTAAAAAAATGCACCCAATTTCTACAAATCGACATTGCCAAAAACCCCCAAATCAAAATCCCCTTTCAAACCCTAACATAAAAAATCTTTCCCCAAATTATCATTCCAATCACAATGTCGAGGCCTAGATAGAAAAATAATATCTGAGAGCCTATTCGTGCAACCGGTGCTTATCTAGACTCTACATCCCCATTGAACCATTTTTTCACCAATCGCCATGGATGGTTCTCCAGAAGAAACCTATGACGACTTGATATACAATTTTACAATCATATTTCAATTGGTTGTAATCAGTCTCGTTCTTGCACATGGGACAAGCAAAGTGACCTTTCACTGAGTAATCAGACAAATGATCGTGTGCATAAAAATCATTAATGGTGCAAAATAACATCGCTTTCAATGTAAGTAATCTTCAACACTTCCGTCATATGTCCAAACACCCTCATTATATAGGGTAAAAAAATCCTTGACAAGAGGATCAAGATATACATCTATGCCATTACCCTATTGTAGGGACCAGAAATCATCACAAATAACAACAAATACTAACGTTTCTCTATTAACCATGATGAATGATTGTAGATAACCAACATAATAGGCCAAGAGCTATGTGTACTACTCATATTACCAAATGGATTCATTGCATTGGTACATAAGCCAAACCTCAAATGCCAAAGTTCTTTGCCAAATTTGGGGTAAAGGGCAACGATTTTTTCCACTGCTCTTCATCCGACGTATGTCTTATCACATCATCCAACGGCTGAACCCCCTCCATGTGCCAAAGATTTTTTTTTGCATCTTCCTTACATGCAAATAACTTCTGTAATTGAGGAACGATAGGTAGCACATCACTTTTTCCGGTATTTTTTTCTTTATTTTAGTTACCACTTCCGCGCCCACCACAATTGCTCCGCTCTTGAATTTGTAGCGAGACTCACCACATACCCGACATGTTTCTCATTTTTCATCATCTTTCCCCCAGTACTACATACAATCAATCGAACAAACATGTATTTTTTTCTTCAATTCCAATCCCATCGTGTAGAGAACATTTTCACCGCATACAACCTATTCGCCATCATGTTACCTTCAGGGAGAAATTCCCTGTGCAATTCTAGAGTTCCGGTAATCGACTCATCGGTCCACCCAAATTCGGTTTTCAAGTTCATTATCCTAAAAGTTGCACAAAGTACCGAATGTTTGGAACCATTGTACAATGTCGTCTCTTTGTCGTTAAGTAAAGCTTGTAAGATCCCGGGTTTACCTTTGAACTCTCTTTCGATATCCCCCACAATTTTTTCAAATTCCGCATTCCCATGTAATTCATCTCCGACACTCGTGTTACTCATATTATTCGTCCTAGCTGTTTCTCCAACTTCCCATGTCATACCCAGCGAGTCTAGTTAGTTTGAAACCCCCTCACTATGCAATGTTCTCACAATTTCTTCCTCCCTAAATACACATTGTTTCTACAATCTTTACACGGGCATCGGCTCGCACAACACCATTTTTAGAATCATCTTCAAATGCTAATGTAAGAAATATTTTAATCAAAGGCATGTAATCGGGTGATTTTCTAAGATCATTACCAATGATTTCATTATGATCCATTATCCGATAATTCAATTACAATACAGCCCATTAGCATTATCACAACAATAATCATAACCCGCCCCTAATTAACCTAAATACAAACCCTAATTCAAGATTTATATATGTAAATACTAATTTAAAAATAATTTCAAACAATAAATTTATATAAAACTTACCTTTTCCAATGGAAAATGATGCTCTTCAAAGCATTTTTACTTCTTCATCAATGGGTTATGAAGGGAGTAAAACCCTTGAATTTTTTTTTAGAAGTTGAAGAAATGGGCACGCTATTTTTTCCCTTATATACAGAGTGGGTTCCGACCACGGAACCCTCATCCATAAAAATATATCCAAAGTAAAACTCCTTTCGAGTTTGAAACAGGTCCTCGATCAACCTTCCAAGCTTGGAAGGTCTTTCATCTTTTAAAAAATTGTGGAGGGAGACTTTTACGAGCTCATAAGGCATATTGGGCCCTGTTTTGAACTCGAAACCGGTGTCAATCAAAGGTGGTCTGTCAACCGCCTTTAATTAGGGCTAATGAAAGGCGGCTTTTTTGAAACCGTCCTATTTGGAAAAATGACAGCCTTTAATATGAATCTTCTATCTTTAACAAGGGTTTCAAGTTTGGAACCCCTTCACTAATGCGGTTTCGTGTTTTTTCCCCAGAACCAACTTCAATCGGCGCTTTTAATAGGCCGGCCTATACTATTGCTCCAATGAAGTGATAGAAGTCAAAATGCAATATTGGAGATAACATTTTTTTATTCACACTGTCACGACAATGTTTTTTCGATTTGGGCATGAATGGGTCAATAGAAGGGGACATAATCTTAACACGGGGTATTTTACGACACTTATTGGAAATTAGGCTATGGCCCATGTGTGCGACGTCACAAGAGTATCAACTAAAACGAACCCAAAACTAACCAACGACTGATCTTCAACCTGAAATTGTCAGCGGGAACCAAAAATTTCCCAACCATATTTCATCTCATTATTATTCTTCACCAACATCTCTTTCACATCTCCAACACACTTCCTCCAAACCAATCTCCACAACATCATTTACATTCACACCATCACAACAATTTAAGTTCTTGATCAAATTGCTTCTCTCAAACATCAACAAGCTAGTATCCGAGGATGAAGCATCTCTGGGTTCAAATTAATTGAGATAGTTTTCCATCCATTTCATGTTCATTTAGCAATTTTATTAGTGACTTTGTAATATTTTTTCTCATGGGTTGCCAAGATAATACCATGTTTGTAAAGAGAGAAAAAAAGGTTTAGATTAGGGCTGATTGTGGACAATAATTACATTTTAGTATGAACACACTTTGAATGTGCAACGTCAGTCACTGTTAATCAGCCCTTGCGATATGGTACCGAACAAAGATAGATGTCGCAAAGGTATATGAAATTACTTAAAATATCTATGATCCAACGTCGCTCATCAGTCGGCCCCTTGCGACATCGATGACGCATGTATGCGATGTCACATTGCAGCAAATCAGTTACTCTTTCTCATTTGAGGTTAATGTTGTCTACATATGACTATATTATGTGTATATCATTTGAGGACCACCCAATTGTAACATAAATTTTATTTCCTGTGGATTGGTTGTAATAGGACAATAACAGTTATCGTTGTACTTTCGGCATTTACATGGATGGACTTTTGATTTCACTGGTCGCCTTGACAGTGTTAAAGTCGTACAACGTAGATAATGGAGGTTCAATAAAATTAATATTTCAATATCATATCAACCTTATGTATTATAATAGATCGTAACATATACTTGTAATATATCTTATAGTTTTGTGGATTTTAACAAGTCATTCTTTTCTGCATTTGTCATATGATGTTTAACCATTTCACTTGTCATTGAATATTAAATAACATGTAACGGCTATCGATGAACGATTGTTTGTGTCATCAAATATTAAATATTATAATATTTACAAGAATCGATGTCTCCGCGATTAACCGTGACGTGGCACAAATCGGTACATCGATGACACCCTACCGACATCGCACAAACTGGTGTCAGTGTTTTTTGGTGATATCGGCCCATCAAAGCAACGTCGTATTAGTCATTGTTCTACATAAGCATGCAAATGACATGAGAGCCCCATAATGCGCAATGTCACTTACAAGCATTAGCGACGTTGCTATTATTAAGATCAAGGCCTGCACAAAGTCACAACATTTCCTCTCCCATCGTTTGCCTTCTTGCTCTGGCCGACGTCGGCAACAACAAAGTCGCACTATTATCTCCTATCGTCGGCCCTCTTTCTTGGACCGACGTCGGTAATAAAACCTAAGACGTTTTACTATGCCAGTAATTATCTCGATTTGTTGGGACTAAAACCGAGGTAAAAAGTCCTGTAGAACCAAGGTAAGAGATCTTGTTTCTTGTAGTGAAGGCAATTGAAGTGTGCTTTCTCTGATATGGTATCACCTTCAATAACCCATCTTTCCACCAGTGTGCTATTTCAAAAAATAATTAAATGAGTGCAGTTCTGTCTGAAAGGTAAAATGTTTCATATTTGCAGTATTTAAAATTTATTATGTAATGCGTAGAAGTTATATATTTATGACCCGATTAATGCAACCCAGAAATTTTATCTTCATTCTTCTAATTTGCAATCGAATCTTGTTTTTTCCATAATGCAAAAACCGTCTTTCAAGAGACGGACTCATTCTAGAATCAACGTAAGGGACTGAATAGAATCGAAAAGGAAAGATACGTATTGTCTGAAAATAATACTCCTAGGGATCAAATATGTATTGGGATCAAACTTACAGGACCATAGAATAAATAAATCTTTCCAATAACAATTAATGATAAATCGAAATGAGACACTTATTAATGATAAAGTTTGGCCTCCAGAAAATCAAGTGTAAAACTTTTTCTCCAACATATGGAGCACTAGCATTAGGGCAAAGGTGCAACAAGAAGTAGACGAATTTTGCCCCTCATCACCCTACCTTGACGTCCTCATAGTTCCAATCCCTCCAATTCTGTCTCTCCACTGGGCGATTGAATATCAAAGTTAAGAATCAAATTGGCAAGTGCGAGCTCAACAGTTGGTATAGTAAACCCTATACCCGGACAGCTTCTTGTTCATGAACCAAATGGTAAAAACTCAAAATGCTGCCCTTTGAAATCACGAGGGCTGTTCATAAACCTCTCAGGTGAAAACTGTTCTGCGTTTTCCCAGAACTTTGGGTTCCTTCCAATCGCCCATGCGTTTATGACCACGTTCGTTTCTGGTGCAATATCGACACTACAACACAAACAGGCTATTGGGACGCTAAAATGTGTCCCAATAGGTGTCTATTGAGATGCTTTCATTGATAGGACGCTTTTAAAAGCGTCCCTTAAACGACCCGTTATCGCTAGTTCCTATAGATCATGGGTCGCTATATTAAGCGACCCTATAGTAAGATATATGGTTGCTTCTATGCGTCCTATTATATTCTCTTGGGTCACTTTAATTTATAAGTGTCATAATATATATCTATTAGGACGCTTATAAATGTCTCAATTTTTTTGTATATTGGGTCACTTTGTAATGTCCTAATTACATATATATTAGGACTCTTTCAACACGTGTCACATAACTTTGGGACGTTTAATTTATAAGCGTCATAATATACATTTATTGGGACACTATTTATACAAGCGTCCCTATATAAGTGTCTTTATATCCCTTTTGTGTTGTAGTATGTCAAACATAGTGAAAAGAGTAAATAAAATTTCATTTAAATTTTAGGGATGTTCAAAAATACCCAATCCGTAATACTCGATCCATCAACCTGACGACACAGAATAAAATAAGTTGATATTTTTATTTATTTATTTATGCATGGTACCCGAACCAAGAACTATACGCTTTAATGAGTACAAGTTGCACAAATACGATTCCCGAGTATCTGAGATACTGGTAATTTTAAATCTATTTAATTAATACTAATGTTAAATAATAATTTTTTACATATCTACTATTGAGCTCCAAGTGCTCATATCTAAATAATATTAATTATTAAAGAATGTGAATCAACATAATATCCAAGTATCAAATTACCAATCATTCATTTTCAACCCCAAAATTTTAATTTTTTCTTCAAAGTCCCAATTCTTTTCAGCCCCAGATTTTTAATTGTGACCATGGCCGCAACCTTATACTCTTACTCTCCAATACTACAATTTACTAGCATCTAACTTGAAAAATGTACCATTAGTCATCCAAGTCACTAGAATTTTTGGTTGGTGATGAAAATATATCAATTGTGCATATCTCTCAGTACTAACAATAGGTCCAATTGGAACTTTTGATTTGTATCAAACTTTCATATCAAACTTTCAAAACATCTCCACAGAATACAAAATTCACAATACGATGATTTCCTTTCCGTCACTTCAACACATTTTATTAAGTTAATTCAATTAGGGAATAATGGTGATGATGATTATGAACTTGTTAATGATCATTATATGCCGAATTGATACAGTGTGTTAATCTATTGTGCCAAAGATATCAAAGGATTTCAAGTGCTAAACTACAGTTCCATCATTATAGACATTTGCCTTGCACTAATACATGTTCATGTAACAAAGTGAAATGGTAATCATATCAAAAGTTGCAACCTTGAACAAGTCATCTGGTAACTCGTTACTCAACCCGAACGATCTGAAAACCCACACAATTTTTTTGAGTCGGTTCATGGGCTGCATTTTCAACTACGCAAACATCTTGGATACCAACAATTGGAAATCTCCAATTGGAGTATAGTAGTCACCAAATCTCCGGTAATTAACTAATTAACCACTAATTTACATATTTAAAAAAGAGTCTGTCTCTTGAAAGATGGATTTTCCATAAGTCATGGAAATATCAAGGTTTAAAATGAAAATTAGAAGAATGAAGATAAATTTTTTGGTTGCATAAATCGGGTTGAAGAATTTACGGGTAATAATGTGTGATTGTATTCATGCTCTGGGTACATTTTATAGAGTTACAAAGACCTATATAGAAAGGGAAAAGGAATCTAATCTAATTACAATTACAAGTAATATTCACATATTATTGCTATTCCTTAATACTCCTCCTCAAGTTGGAGCATGGACATCAGAAATGTCCAACTTGCTAAATAATGAATGAAATTGAGTTTGTCTGAGAGCCTTGGTAAAACAGTCTGCAGGTTGATCAGACATGCGAATATGATGAGTAACAAGGGTACGAGACTGTACAAGATCACAGACGAAATAGCAATCAACCTCTATATGCTTCGGACGTTCATGGAACACTGGATTTGCCACAATTTGGAGAGTGGATTGACTGTCACAAAATAGTCGCATAGGAGC
Source organism: Rubia balearica (assembly GCA_032355405.1). NCBI lineage: Eukaryota > Viridiplantae > Streptophyta > Magnoliopsida > Gentianales > Rubiaceae > Rubia > Rubia balearica. Next base: position 12,641 of record JAULKJ010170623.1, read on the forward strand.
AGAAAACATATCACCCAAGTTACAAAGCAATGACTTAAGCCACAACAACTCACAATAGGCAACAGTCGTAGCACGATACTCCGCTTTAGCAGAAGAACAAGAAACTGTAGGTTACTTATTGGTCTTCCATGAAACTGGAGAATCACCAATCGTCACGAAGTACCTAAAAAGAGAGCGTCACGCAATGGGACAAGCATCCCAATCAGAATCACAATAAGAAGTCAACTCTAAATAATTACGTGAAGAGAGAATAAACCTTGATCAGGATGACTCTTAAATTAATGAAAGGCTCGAATCGCAGCTTGCCAGTGAAGAACACAAAGAGACTTCATAAATTGAGCAAGCGTATGAACAAAATAAATAAGCTTAGGACGAGTAATAGTGAGGTAATTAAGGTGACACACGAGGTGCCAATACTGCTCAGGATCATTACAAATGAGGGATTTCAACTTTTGCATGATCAGGTTGTTGCTCTATAGGGAAATCAGTTTGTTTAGAAGCCGACAAACCTATGTCAGACAAGATATCCAGGGCATATTTCCTTTGTGAAAGAAATATCCCATCCGGTTTTCTAGCAATCTCTATACCCAAAATACTTAAGTGTAGCAAGATCCTTCATATTAAAATAAGAACTCAAGCATTTCTTGAATTTAGAGATGAGCGACGAAGAACTACTAGCAATGACCAAATCAACTACATAAACAAGGACATACAAAGAAACTGAGCCATGAGTAAAAGCAAATGGAGAGTAATCTGCCTTACTCTAAACAAAAACAAATGCACGTAAAGCCAAAGCCAATTTTGCAAACCAATTGTGAGAAGCCTGCTGAATACCAGAAAGAGATTTATGCAGGATAGCCCGATGGAGGTCGCATAAATACTTCTTCGTGCATATTTCCATGTAGAAAAACATTATGCACATCCATTTGGTGGATTTCACAACCACGAATGACTGCAACTGATAAAAATAGATGTACTGAACTCTTCTTCGCAACAGGGGAAAATGTCTCACTGTAGTCAATTCTTTCCCTTTGGCAATCTTCAAGAACCACCAAGCAAGCTTTGTGACGCTTAATGGTACCATCAAACTTGAACTTAGTACGATACACCCATTTGCATCCAATATCAGTCTTATCCAGAGGTAATGAAGACAAAATCCATGTCTGATTGCGCTCAAGCGCATTAATCTCATCCGACATTGCATCACGCCAATTACCTTACTTCGAAGCCTCAGAGTAAGTTGTGGCATCTGCACTAGAATTTACTGAACCCAAAAATTTAGAATGCATACTAGAAAATTTATCGCAATTTACAAAATCAGTTAAAGGATTGAGAACACCTGAGAATTGTAACGTCGCAGGTGTGGTCGTAGTAGTGGGGTGATGGTTATTAATATCAGCAATAAAGCAGACATAATCTTCCAAATAAGTAGGAGGTCGACGATCACAAACACTTTTTCGTACAGTAGGCAGCTCGGCCGCATGTGGCGGCGCTGGGGACATAGCCGTCGAAGCAAGCGGTGGAGGCTGGGTAGGTGGATGGGGTATTGGAGTGCTGGTTGGTGATGGGTTGGTCAGAGCAGCTGCAGGGTCGATGGCGGCCAACGACGTGTGGAGCGTGTGAGTTACGGGGTCAACCGACGGCTAGGTAACAGGCGGTGGCATGGTAGCCGGTGGCGATGAGGTGACCGACAGTGGTAAGGGGGCAGACATCTGTAAGGTATCTGCCGATGATGAGGTGGCCGACGTCGGTGAGGGTTCTGGGAGTACAACATATAGAAACTGGTCTTCATAAAAATCAGCATCCCTACTGTTAAAGAAA
>JAULKJ010170732.1:0-14460 GCA_032355405.1 Rubia balearica
CCCGGTTCATGCAACCCGAAAATTTTATCTTGATTTCTTCTAATTTACACTTTAAACCTTGGTCTTTCCATGACTTACGGAAAGACCGTCTTTCAAGAGACGAACTCAAGATTATATATGGTGTGTTTGGCACGTTTTTATAATTAAAACTGACTTATTTTGACTTATTTTGATAGTAGGAGAAATCCGTTTGCATTTTTTACCTAAAAATAGCCTCTACTTATAAATTTGGAACTCTCAACATGCCCACTCACGTGAAGCGGTATTATTCATCGTGCAAACGTGGACAGATAGAGGTAAAGACCTAATAGTGGGAATATGCGTTCACTGAGCCGATCAGGTCAATCTTGGTATCTTATACCATATGAGAATCATGGACTTCTATCAAAAAACTGATTGGTACTATTACTTTCTCATTGGAATGGATGATGGTCACAACACTCTTCGTTCGAACATTATAGCTCAAGAACCATTGCCACCTCTCAGTCGTGTTTATGCCCTTACAGCTCAGGAGGAGCATCATAAGACTGTGATACGATCTCGTGATTCTTAGATTGACTCAATTGTGTTCGTTGCTCCAGCACGATGCAGTCTCGCAAGTGTCAAGGCTTCCAAAATACAATCGGTAGTAAGAATTTGTTGTGGGAAAGAAGGACGTGATGTTACCACTTCCTTTTAGATTCATGGTTTTCCATATAGGTACACTGAATGACGTGGATTAGGGCAGCAGCAGCAGCAACAACCCGGGAACCGTACCGCCACTGCCAATGCAACTTAAATGGCTGGCACCGCAGTTGCTTCATCATGCTCCTCTCGATCACCCTTGATCGATAGGCGGTGGGGCCCGCTTTATCTGATGCTCAATGGAATACAATTTTAAATCTAATTTTCAAGTTGCATAGACTGACAATATGTCTAGTAAGTTTTCTTTACCCTAGATTATTGATTCTTGAGTTTCTCATCATATGATTAGTGACAAGGATCTCCTGCATGATATTATGACTGTTGAATCTCTTAATGTTATTCTACCTAGTGGAACTATATCTACTGTCATACACCAAGGCACTCTACATCTTGTGAGTTTTATACTTCCGCATGTTTTATTCATCCCTAAATTACATTGTAACTTATTATCTTGTGCTAAATTACTTGCTACCCTTAACTGCTTAGCCGTGTTTACCAAAAAAATGTGCATATTACAGGACATTAGCTCGAGAACAATGATTGGCATGGGTGAACAGTTGGTGAGGTTTATTGGCTTCGCACATTCGAGGATTGTCCATCTTCATCACGCGCACCTCTTGTCTTCGTCGTTTCCAAGTCATCTGTTTATGTCTTTGGAATCAACGGTTTGGTCATCCATCCACATCGGTGTTGCTTTCCATTTCTTTAATTAAAGATAGTTATATTTCAAAAATATGGTTCCCTGCTCCATCTGTCTTCGAGCAAAACAATCTCGAAATAGTTTTCCCTTAAGTTCAAATAAAACTTCTAGGTCATTTGAATTAGTTCATTGTGCTATTTGGGGGACTTGCGGCACTCCCTCTATTAGTGGGCCATTTTATTTTTTTACTATTGTTGATGACTACTCGCGAGCCGTTTGGGTTCATCTACTTGTTGCTAAATCAGAAGTTGCAGCCAAATTTAAGGAAATTTGGGTTCTTATCTTGAGACAATTCACGTGCTAGTTTTGTCGGGTTCGTGCAGACAACCGCATTGAATTTTTACCACTTCGGCCTTACTTTGCATAAATTAGAATTTTGTTTGAAACTTCCTCTGTTGATACACTTCAACAAAATGGCCGTGTTGAACGAAAACATCGACATATACTCAACGTTACTCATGTTCTTCCCTTTAAACCTCTTTTACCAATTGAATTGTGGGAAAATGAATTTTGACTTTAGCTTATCTGATCAACCAGACTCCTATTTCGTTACTTTATGGTAAAACTCTTTTTCAGTTACCACAAGTTCGTGAACCCAATTTTTTTCTACTCCAGATTTTTGGTTGTCTATGCTTTTCCTCCCAAGTACCCTGAATAAGTGATAAACTTGCTTCTAGAAGTCACCAATGTGTCTTTCTTGGTTGTTCAGACGACGAAAAGTGTGGCATGATTATGATCTGGACTCTCCAAATTTTATTAGACAATCGTGATGTTGGGTTTTATGAGGATCAGTTCCCTTATACTTCTCAGACAACTGTTACCTAGATCGATGCAACTCTTCAGCCTATCAACATCGTCATCACAACGTCGCCGTTAACTCTTCCTGACACCGGACTCGTCTTTGATCCGCCACCCGCTATCCTGCCTGCCAACAAATCCTCCGTCACCATCACGCCGATGTTTGTCGTTGAGTCATTCGCCACCGATTGTCCACCGTCTCCTTTTCGTCAACCGCAGCCTGATAAATAATTGAAGGCCACTCCTCTGAGATCCTCGACAAAGGCGTTGTCACTAGTAAAGAGTGCCCTATTAAAGGCATCGTTAGAAGGTGGTTCCATTGGAACTGCCTTTAATTGAGGTCATAAACGATTTCTGAGTTAGGAAGTGGCTCTTAGGTAACTTTTTTCATTTTAAAGGCGGTTTGAAATTAATTAAAGGCAGTTTCGCCTTTAGAACCACCTTTAATTAATATAAGAAAGCCTTTTCGAGTTCGAAAATGCTTTCCTAGATCAGCTATTAAATTTAAATGAGGTTCTAATTTGATAACCGCCTTTAATGGGTTGCCTTTGTCCTAATATAAAAGAAAGTGTTAGACCAAATGTCAAACCCCCTTCCCTTTATTAGCAAAAACCCTAGATTATTCCTTCTCCCACCCTCCACAGCCACTCACTCTGCCACCCTAACTCTACCACCGCCATCCCCGCCAGCCAACCCTCACTCCTCGCGTCGCCGCCTTCACTCCACTGCCGCAACCATCTCCTACCTCCATCGCCACCGCCATAACCTTCATCCACCCTCACGCGTCCGCTGCGCTGGGAAGCTCCGTCGTGATGCTCGTCTCTACGCTTTTGTGAGTCTCCTTCGCCATGAAGCTTGCCTCCGCCGTTCGCTGGGAAGCTCCACTGATTGGATCCTCCGTGAAGCCGTGAAGCCAGAGATGGTGGAAATAGGTCAACACTGTCAGTCGCTCAATCGAGACGGCACTCGCTGGAGAATGTTCCCGCCGCATAGCCGCCAAAAGCCTCCGCCAGAGATGGTGTTGTATGATTGTTGTTTTTTCGTTTGTATTGTTGTTGTTCTGTTTTGCATCGTCGTTGCTGTTCTGGATTTTCTTTTGAGATAGATCTGGTTTTCCTCGCTGCCGGTCACCGATTGGTTTCCTGCAGCTATTTTTTCGAAAACTATTTCTGACCCTATTAAAGGTGGTTACTTGAAATTTTGAACCGTTTTTTATCAAAATCGATCAAAGACAGAGCCAGAAAAAGTGGTTCTAAAGTGTCTTCTCTGGTTCAATAGAACCGCCTTTAATGGCCCCTTCCTCCACTTGTGCATTGTCGACTTGGAAAAGGGTCCGCCCACCGTCCTCTATCGATCGTGCGATCTCGGCTTCTCCCAAAGTTGTGTCGCCGGCTTCTGTCACCTCTGATGAGATGGCTTTTGAGCCTGAGTCTAAGGTGGCAGACGACAGAGTCGTGAGCGCGTATGCCTGCTCATTCACTGTTGTCCTCGGGTACTACTTACTTATCTTATTGGGGATTATGTTTGCTGATATTTATTTCTATGACAAGTTCCACGAAAACAATTAATAAAAGGTAATGCTTAAATCACCAAATACAATATTCAAAATAAAAGGAATGATAGTATATAAGTTTACAAATACAATGGATTTTTCATAACTCATTGAAATGTTACGATTCCATAACTTATTGAATTGCCGTGTTGTTCGAGACCGAGACTTAATTTAATTAGCCTTATTAAGTTGTAGAATTGCGAGGATGGATCCGAAGGGGAAGGCCTTGAGCTGGACGTGGAAGTGGAAAATGTAGAAATTGCTCATTAGGGTTCAGTCTTTCCCACTTAAACAGAGTCACCACATAGTGAACATAGGTGAGAACTGCAAGCCTTACATACTCATTTCCTGGGCACAATCTTGATCCTCCAGAAAATGGAATGTATGCGTAAGGAGCTGGACCTGTGTTAATAGCGGCATCGAACCTTGTTGCATCGAACTCGTTAGGATTGTCGAAGTATTTTGGATCTTGGTGTGTGGCCTGTGTCATCCAGCAGATCTGTGCACAAAATTTTGATCAGAACAAAGCATTTTGATGAAATACTCTGAATTATATATAGCTAGTTGGTTTTATCGCATATGCTCCCTCCGTCACAACCACGGCCATTTATGCGTGCAAATGTGATCGGAGAAGTGCGGATCAAAATAAACTGGCTAAATTTCAGCCACAAATAAGAAAATAGTCAAACTAAGAATCTTTGAACGGGACAAGTAAGGGGACCAGATTTTACTTTTTCCTCAAAAACAGCATCTGTTTTAAAAATAAGCAGTTTTTTAGGAATTTACCAAACACTAAAAATGGGTTAGGTTATTAGCAAAGCACTTATAATCTCTTTGCATTATTATGTTAAGATCTAATAAAGACCACCGGCAAAGGTTTATTGTTAATTACCTTCCAACCTTTTGGGATTGTGTATCCTTGGTATGTGAAATCAGAAATAACCTCTTTGAATCCGATTGCTGGATCATGTAATCTTAGTGTTTCGCGAATAACATTCCAGGTATACTTCATTTTCCTTGTATCCTCCCAACTTAGTGTGTCTCCTGCTTCCTTCAATGCTGCAATCCCTGTTTGTTCTGCATATTTAAAACAAGTTTCTTACTTGATTTTACTCAGTTATTACATTTCGTAGAAACTAACAACCATTTATAAAATAAAATTTACAAAGTTAAACATCTAGCATACACTGCTACTAGCTAGTTAAAGTTCATAACTTCGTCAAACAAACCAAATGAAACAGCTGGTAATCAACATTCTTCTGCCAAATATGACGAGTAAGACATTGTTGGAGCGACGAAATGGATCTAGACACTACAAAAAAATATTTCAGTAGTGATGCGTATTTTGTGACAGATAAGGAAATGTCACAATATTTGCTCCACCTTCAAGTGTCACTATATGTTTCTGATGTGTACACATATCACTAAACTGAACTACTACATCAATCCATGTCACAAAAGTCAATGACACTTCTAAATTAAATTGCATCTTAAAGCGTCAGAAAAATATGAGAAAGACTCGTATGAGACCGTCTCACCATAACTTATGGTGAGACAATGAACAAAATAAAGTTTTAAAAATTACAAAAAGTACCCCATGTTATCTCCTAACTTCAAATAATTGTATTTAAACCCTCCGTCTCACCATAATATTAGGTGAGACCGTCTCACCTAAGTCTGTGTAGAAAAATATAACGATACTTCAACGCGTCACAATATTAAAGTGACACGCTGAATAGATGCACTTCACAATACTTCCCTAATAATTATAGCGATGCATTTGAGTGTCACGAATACTCCAAAAAAAAATCACAACTGGAAAATAAATTGTAGTGAGAGAGAGAATTCATACCCTTAAGCACGGATTCATACACACTTGGGATGTCCGAAAGATTGTTGATGACGAGGGTGGTTAGGGTATGGAGAGAGGTGTAGGCAGCAAACATAAGGCCTGTCAGAATGGTGGCAATGTCTTCATCCTTAAACAACTCACCCTTTTCATCAACTGCAACGATCATACGTGAAATGAAGCTTGAATTATTTTCTGATCTTCTCTGCCGAATAATCGCCTCGATTCTGGAACGCATACTTCGAGATGCCTTCATACCATGATTCCAAGATGTTCCCGGCAGGTTGACGTTCCACAACGCCATTGTAGCGGTTTCTATCTCACCTATATCTTCACTTGCTTCTGCTATCTGGTTTAAGTCGTTGCTACCCAAGAAAAAGTTCCATGCTAAACTCAATGTGAACTTCTTTGTCATCTCCCCTACCTTGATCACCTTGCCATTGATATCTGTTCAAATTTCCACGTCAGTTTCTTAAAGAGTAGATGACTAGCAAGGAGAATCCAGAAAATTTTCAATGGGGTAACCACTAATATATATATATATATAATTTTTTAATATTAATGATAAAAAAATTTAATGTGGTAACCATGGTTACCCTATGCCTACATGTAGATCCGCCACTGAATTGACTATTGACTAGTATCAATGCGGGAACAAAAAAATAATGGGATGACGAAGTCTAACATGAAAATTCTCATTGTCAATTTTTCTCTAATACATTCAAATTTCTTCATATTTTCTAAAATTAGACATTATAATATAAATTTCTTCATAAAATTATGTTAGTGCGTAGAATTAGTGATTTATCTATCACCTAAATGATTATTTTTAGAAATTGTAAATGAAATCAAAAGGAAGTTATGGTATAATTTATTGGCACCATTGTGATGAACTAATTTTTCAAAAAATTATTTGGAACAAGCTGAATTCACATGAATAGCCTAAAAAATTAACATTCCACTAGTCCAGAACCCTAAAATATATATTAATTCCTTTACATATGGAAATTAGATGCTTGAACAGAATCATAACTAGTGCTTAAAGCTAAAAAAACGTTTGATACTAATCCACGGATTTGATCTAGTCGGGACTCTAGCACCACCTAAGCCATGATGGATCCGCCCCTGACTAGAATATAAGGTCTCGAGTCCCTCCACTTAGGACTTAATTACCGGTTATTATAAAATAAAAGTCTATGATATCTTGAAATTTAATAGTACCTTCATCTTTTGCGGCCCAGTGCGCCGCTAAATGCTGCCTCATCAGGGCATCCATAACGTCCAAGAACGGCCGGAGAGGCTCCGGCGTGAGGAACATTGGGAGGAGAGTTTTGTGCAGCAGGTACACTCTCTCAGTCACGCTGTGGCCAGTGCTCAGGGGAAACAGTTTGTCCAACACCGGCGGCCACCAAACCCTAACCAGCTTCTGCTCGTTTGTGAACAGAAACTTATTGCCCTCGCTGCCGCAAAGCACCGCCATCGGCTCACCCATAAGCGATGTCCGGAAAACCTTGGACGAGTATTTGTCCATTCGCTCCTTCACGAACTCGTAGTGATGCCCTTTTCGGAGCTTCCAGTAAAACTTTAAGGATTCTCCGACAAATGGAAACCCTGATGTCCCTGGAGGGAGCTTAACCGTTTCACCTGATTTCTCATTTCTCAATAGGTTAGGGTTAAGCTTATGGAGATATAGATATATGAAAGGGATTAGAGCTGAGAGAAACAGGAATATGTAGTGTGGTAATACAAGTTCCATCACGAAATTGTTCTTGTGTTGAGATGAGATGAGAAACAAGGATGTATGGGTGCATATAAATATGCCGATCAATCTAGATTTATGACTCAATTAATAATAGTATACTGATTAATGACTGGTTCATTATAGCAAAAGTGACAATTTTTTAAAAGCATCAGGAAAAAAAAAGTGTGTCAGACATAAGAAAACAAAGGAAGTACTACCTCTGGTCCTCTATTTATCTCTCTTTTTTCTAACATTTTTTCAGTTATTGTATAAAATAAAAGTTATTTATTATCAAACATTTCATGAAAAAATGTTAGCCATAGGGGGTCATAAGTAAGGGGACCGCGGTAGCATGAAGTTTACATGCATGAACGGGGAGCTAGCTGAAGGCGTGTGTGCGAGCTAAAACTGCGTGTCTTCAAAATGAAGGGATGGTTTTAAGTCAACTTCATATGAATTTTCACGCAATGTGCATGTGTTTATATGGAGTATGTAAGAAGACTTGGGATCCAAGCATGAAATTCTCCACTTCGAGAGTTGACTTTCATTGCTCATTAAGTCACTAGCCAAGTTGATATAATTCTATAGCTCTTCTGGCTCTGGGTCATGTGGGAAATACATGCACTCCCCTCCTTATATTTAGCCAGGTTTAGGCGAGGCCCCATTCTCTAGAATCCATCTGATTTGAACTAAACTGAATTGAATTGAACTGTTTAAAAGAAAATTACGTTTCTTGAAATCTTGTGTACGTTACAACCATATTATCAGGCAAAGAATGTTAAGTTTTCTTGAAAGAAAATCAAGTTCATTTCTGCATCTATGCGTTAAGCAAGTTTGAGTTCGCAAATATATGGCCTTGAAAACTGAGGAGATCAATGCAAAACTGGATCGAGTTTTGAAAGATGCAGATAGATTTCAGTTAGTCTTGGTGTCGGTGTTGAGGATGATGAGACATTCAAGCACCCTATGAGCATCTCCATCAATGATGAGTCTGAGGTTTTCGGACGAGAATCTGACAAGAAAAATCTGATTTGGAAAGTTGGGGTTCAGATAGTGCATCTGAAATGCCACCAAACACTGAGAAAGGAAAATCTGATTTGGAAAGTTGGGGTTCAGATAGTGTATCTGAAATGCCACCAAACACTGAGAAGTTGCCATCGCTTCGTGTATTGGATCGCTTCCCTATAAGTGCTGCTGGCGCGTGTTTCAGTCATATGTCAAAGCTCAAGTACTTGGAGCCTTGGAAGTTTGACATTGCATGCGACATCAGATTCAAGGAATGGGCAGGAGATGCAATTGATGGAGTCATTGCAAAGTATAGAACGAATTGTAATGCATCGTCTACCAACAGCGCGATTGCCCAAATGGATTGCAACCGAATGTCTAGTCAATAAAATGAAGCATTTTCGGCTAAATTGTGCTCCTAAGGTTTCATTTCATCACTACCTGCTTCTGGGAAGCTTTCACTGCTGCAATTCCTCCGTTTTCAAGAACTTCCAAACCTGATACATATAAGTGGTGAATTCTACCAACTTCCAAACCTGATACATATAAGTGGTGAATTCTACCAACTTCCAAACCGAATACAAGAAGCGTTAAGGAAACTGCTTAGGATTCAGTACACAAAAGTTGAAGTTTAAGGCAAAAATACTGAGGCAAACAAGACAGACCATAACAAACTCGCCAAGCAAGTACCAAGTAGTAATAAAATGCTACGGGAATTCCATGGATTCGATACCAAATTTGACGTTAAAACAGATACTCTACTACATAGCCTAGAAACATTTCTCCTTAATATTTAACTTTTGAGCTCTGCATACTGAACCTAAGAAAAGCTTGAACTTGGTGGTGCACCAGGTGCATCTCCACCTGCACCTCCACCAAAGCCTCCAGCTCCACGACCAAATCCGGGTCTTCCACTGCCACCACCCTACAAGACATTACCAGGCAGAAAGAATTGAATTGGTTTCCATCACATATTAAACAGCAGAAAAGAACTCAGTGAGGAATCTCGATTTGAACAGCTTCGCAGCAAACTTTTCTCGAGAATAGGGAACAGCAGGCTCAAGTATAATTCAGCTAAAAGAACTTGGCACAGACAGTTTCTATAATGAAGCATTCATCTGCCTACTGTAGATTAGATTTCCTAGTCTTTACAATGGAATCGAACTTCAAACATCATCATTAAATTGTAAACAAATGAATTAAAACTAGACTACAGAGCACTTAAAAGCAAGGATCCAAGTAATATTCTCAGCAAAACTGGAAAACATAACAGAATACAAAATCACTGACCCTGAATGCTGGCTGGTAGTCAGCAGGAGCTTCAACCTTCTCACCTCCAAACTCACCAGCAGGTCCTCTCGGGCCAGCACGGTATCCCTCCCTGTCGCCAAATCTAGGTCTGTCGCCTTCAAATCTTGGTGGTCCACTGAAAACAGAACACATCAAATTTCCGCAACCAAAACCAACCAGTTTCAACAAAACAAGAGGCCAATATTACCGAGGGCGATCACCACCCATTGGGGTACGGCCGAGGGGCTTGGCGGACTTCTTGAGTGTGGTGGGAACAATCTCGGAAGGGAGGTTGAGATAGGCCCTGAGGTACTCAATGCCTTCATTCTCGAGGAACCAGTAGTAGTGCATCCATGCAAAGGTCTCCTTGACAAGATTCCTGGACTTCAAGCTCTGCATCAGCTTGATAACCTGCAGGTTCGGCACATCGATCTCGGGATGCTTTGCCAAGCCAAGTTATAGTCCTTCTTCGCATAGCACACTCCCTCTGTGGTTCCAAAAGGCAAGCTAGAATTAAAATGTATCATCTACAATTTGTTTGAAATCAAACAACATAATCCTTTCGAAGCATATGCATCACTATATAACAAGGTAGTCAAAATGACAGAAAAGGAGAAATTACGTCAGACACTGACCTTCATGTATGATCAGTAGAAATCAATTAAGATAATTGTCTAAGAAAATGCATCACTATCTAACAAATAGAAACATGTCAAAATGGCAGAAAATGAGTAAAAGCGACAGATACTGACCTTGGAAGAGATACTTGCAGATTTCCTTGCGGTTCTTCTCTGAAATCAACTGCACATTGAAAGATGGCGTCGGAGCTGAGTTCACATGAACGAGAAAACCGCAATATTCAGATGAACAATGATAGTAATGTGATTCACACAAAAAGGCATGAAATCGTAAACATGCACGCCTACTTCTCCACCTAAATCATCACCACTTTTTTTTTAAATCGCAAACCTCCACTAATATTAACATTTAACGACAGGTATAGAAGCATTCTAAACAGATACTATGCCAACGATGAAACCATCTTAATGACAAACTGCCTATTAAGAGTACGAGGAGCCAAAATCCTCCTCTTAAACCTATCATCGAAACGCGAAAGATCAAAATACCAACTTATTCACACAATCACAACACACAGAGGAGTAAATGACAAAAGCTACAAGTGCATATACCATAAATGTTTCACATACATATGATATTCTAATAGATATCAAACTATATATGTAATCAATCTGAACAACCGGGTTGTTTTGACAGGCTTTACCGAGAACCAACGCGGAAGTAGTCATCACTTCGGTGTCCGAATGATTCAACTCCTTTATGCGCACAGCGGTGCCACCAAGTTTTTGCAGACCTGCAAACCAAATTTTTCTGTCACCCAGCCATAAAGGAATAACCAATATAATCACATGCCAAAATGTTGCCATATGAGAAGTTAAACAAGTGAGATCATGAGCTAAAAAGCATACAGACTTAGCTCTTCAACAGAAAATTCTCAGATCAACGCGGAAGGAGAGGTCCGAAATCGGGGCGGAGAAAGGGAGAGAAACGATCGGACAGCACGGAAATTAATCGATTCAATCTAACACAAAGACTACAATAGTAAAAACAAAGATCTGCCCTCTTCCTCTTCATGGCTGAGAACATAATCAACACCATCCTACATGCATACTGAACAAAAATTCTAAACAGAATCGTACAACATTCCATAAAACATATTTCATCGGCAGTTGATTCCAAATGGTGCAAATAAAAATACCTCAACAATAAATCGGAAAACCTGTATTTGTCAACGATGAAGCAACTCGGTGGGAACTCGGCGGCGACGCGGCAGCGAGGGTTGGGCGTCCTTCAAAGGGCAAAATCCGTACAAAAATTTCTTCAAAACGACCCAAACAGAACAATGGCAACAAAAGTGGTCCAATTTCTGGCCGAAAACTAGGCGACGACTTCGGCCATTAAACAGGGTAACGACGACCAGGGGCAGAAACGCCGACGGGTGAAGGCGGCGACTCGGAATCAAATACGAAGATGGTTGGAGGTGCGATCGGTGAAAGAAGCGCCCAGGCGACAGCGGACGAAAGGCGAGAAACCGAAGACAGGGGCGACTGTGAGAAATTTCCAGATCCGAAAAAAGAGAACAGGGGAGAAGACAACCGTTTTTCTTCTCCTAAAATAAAGGGACCATGTGATAAATTTCCACACACTTCAGGAACCAAATATTAAAACAATAACAAGGGGGTAACTTAGACATTTAAGATTGAAAATGGGACTGCAAGGAGTAAAATAGGGGCTGCAAGAAGCAGCTCCGCTTTAAGAATATTGATATTGTGTTTACTTTCATTTTAAGTGTTTAAAAAATAGCTATTAGCTTTTAGCCGTTGACTGTTATGTTTAGATGGTTCATGTTAATTCTTTGATTTTAAAATTTGTGTTTAATACATACTCTCTCCGTCCCACCAGTTTTGGCCTATTTACTTTTTCCAAGTCAAATTTGGTAAACTTTGACCACAAATATAAATTAATATATTTATAATAAAAATATCAAGTGAGATACTGTTAGATTCATCTTAACATCTATTTTCTAAATATCAAAATTTTATGCGGAATTGTTACACATAGCTGAAAATATTAACAGTCAAACATGATCATTGAAGACCGTAAAAAAGTAAATAAGGCAAAACTATTGGGACAGAGGGAGTAATTATTAATTTTTGATTGTTTACTTTACAATGTAATATTTAAAGAGATAAGTGATAATATAATTCTATGTCTAGGTCGAAAGTGCCAATTCAACCATGTAAAATCTGAAAGTATAAATATATCCCTAATATTTGGTCGAAAGCGTCAATCTAACTCTGACAACAGAAATGTGGCTGGAATTCTGTAAAATGACCATCATACCACTCTAGAAAAAAAATCAAAATTTGGAAAACTGAAAACACGATATTCCTTTTTTCCTTATTCTCGGTTTTCCTTTCCCACTCAACCCGCTCGTCTCTCCCAACGCCAAAGGTAACCATCTTGTTGCAGCCAACCGCCCATAATCGTTCTCTCATGGAAAAGATCCCAGCTGTTGTCGCCGGTTTGCTACATCGGAGGCGTGAAGATCCCACCGGCTGACAGAAGATGATCGCCGCTGGAAGTTGCATTTCGACTAGAAAATAGGGTACTGAAAAATGGTAAGCCTAATTGAAATACACCCATGATATGCATCATTCATTATTATTCATGAAGTACCGAATATTTTTTTTGTTGTTTTTGTTTAATTTGGGGCAAAATTGTAGGTGGGGGGTTGGTTCAAAAGGATTTTCTAGGGAATTTCGGGTGGAGAGAGATGTTAATAACCATTTGGTTTGTTTTAGAATTGTTTTTTGCATGCTACGTTACTGCGGCTGAATGTAAATTTTGCTTTGATAAACCTACAATTTTAGTTTGTTGGTCGCTAAGATTAGGGGTTGTGGCATATTTAATTTTGTATGAGTTTTGATAAAGGTGATGTTGCTATTTACAGACTGTAATGGTGATGTAGTTAATGTGTTTTGCTTTGAGCTCCTATTTTTTTAGTTTTGTATGTGTTTTGAACTTGTGATAGTGGTTATGTGTTATGTGTAGGATGATTTCGAAGCTATATACACCATCAAGCTTCGTCATGGTGATAGGTGGAAAGTATTGGATGGGATGGATCCAGATTGCTACTCATTTATTTCGACGCCCTGATTTTATGGAATCTGTTGATCTAACCTTATGATTTTATGGAATGTGTTGATCTGACCCTATGATTAATTTATAATGCTGATCTAACCCTATGATTTTATGGAATGTATTGATCTGACCCTATGATTTAATTTATAGTGCTAATTTAGCTAGGGGTAGAATGGTCATGAAATTTTTAGTTTTAAGTCAATGGGTATTTCAAACATTTTGAATTAGGTCAACGTCTGAATTCCTCCAATCAACATCGTAAAAGTGCAATTTGGGTATACCGGAACAAGTTCAAAATCTTAGAGTTAGTTTCACGCTTTAAGATTTGACAAGATAAAATTGGCAATTTCACAAAATATAGGGTTAACTTTATATTTTCCCCTTATTTAAAATTTAAGAAAATTAATATTAGCCTTTTATTTTTGCGAAAAGATTAACTTTTTAACTGGTAAGAAAAGTAAGTATCAATCACTTATTTTTAATTTATTTGACTAAAAATTAATTTAAAAATTAGCTGTCATTTGTCAACCACCTAACATAATAAAGGCTAATGAAATAGTACTATTTACCATATTTACAGAAAATAAAGCTAATAAGAATTTTTAAGAGATTGATATTGTCAAGAATTTTTCTTTTCAAATTAAACTCATCTTAAACCAGTAAAGGGCCTGCCTTCCTTTGGTGCGCTCTCTCTCTCTCTCTTATTCTTTTTATTCCATTAGTTTGATCTTCTACGTACCCTCATACTACATCCCATCCACTAATAATGCCTTCCTTTTTCTTACCTTTTTTAGAGCTCATTTGATCACCCATAACTTTAATTATGTGCGATATAGATTATGAAATTTAATTTTTTAAAATTACTTCCTCTGTCCTAATTCAATATGCAATTTAACTATTCATTTAGGGAAAATTTCTTAATTTTGACCATATAATTGAATTAGGATACAAGTATAAATACTATTGTGTGATACCTTGTTAGATTTGTTATAATATATTTTCAAAATATCAACTTTTCACAAGTTTTAATTATCCTTAATGAGAGATGTTGATAGAATGTAAAACCCACAAATAATTGTGTCTGTGTGTATTCATATATATACTAAGTACAAAGGGTA
>JAULKJ010170840.1:0-24033 GCA_032355405.1 Rubia balearica
GTTATATTGGCACTTACATCAACTAGGTAGGGTTATATCTGCACTAAAAATTATCTGAGGGTTATATTGACACTTATATCAAGTAGGTAGGGTTATAAAAGCATTTTTCTCTAGAAGAATATATTCTTTTATGTTGTAGAGTTTATAATTTCAAGCAAGAGTCTGTATCTTGAAAGAGTCTTTCCATAAGTCATTGAAAGATCAAGATTTAAAGTGCAAATTAGAAGAAATGAAGATAAAAATCTTCGGGTTGCATGAATCGGGTTATAAACTTTATAACTACTACGTATTGCATAATAAATTTTTAATATTGCAACTAAGATCTTTTACGTTTTATTATTCTAATTAAATCATGTTTTTCCATATGCCTGTGGAAAGACAATATTTTCCAAGACTTTGCGTTCAAGGAAACAAAAAATGATGGAATTTATTGGAAGGGTTTCAATAGAAATGTAACGGAATATAATCGAGCATACGGGAAGCCATCTTCTACTGTTCTACACACTCAAATCCCCTCGTCTCTCCTTTTTTTAAAGAAAAAAAAAGTCCACCATTTCTTCGATAGACTCACTCAGACAAGGCGGGATAGTTTATAGCGGGAAGATTTTTGCCCCTTTGATCGACTCAAACCAGGCGGGAAATTTTGGCGGGATGAGACAGCGTATATGAGGTCCTCTGTTTTTTCCTTGTTAGTTGTTACCTTGTCGATTTCTTTTATACCTCATCAGTCATCACCAACGTTCCTGCCTGTTTCTCTGGTTTCACCATGCGGTTGGCATGTCTACCAGCGTAATCTACTCTGGAGTAAGTTCATTTCACATCCTCTATCAGAATTGTTTTAATTCCTTACCTCTTTCAATTGGTTTCAGTTCTTTCTCAAGTTTTTTAACTCGGCCTTGTGCTTGATGAAATCTCAACGTGAATGATTCTTGTTTTTTTTTGCTTTTAGACTCCCAATTTGGATTAAAAGATCAAAGCCGGATTGAGTATGATGGGGGTAGAATGTTAGTTGTACAATGTGTTATCTGTCTTTCTAATAATAGTCTGGACATGTTTCAAGAGGTTGTGTTTCTAAACTTTTTCCTATTCATATGAAAAAGTCTGTACTTGCTCTTTATTTCTCATAGACTTAAATTTAACTGGTAGGTCTCTTTCAGACCTTACTTGATTATCTATGTTGTTATAATATGCAGGAACCTGAGAGCCTCAAGAGGGTATACTTTGAGCAATGGGATTCGCTGACCGGCTGACCGCAAAGTTTGTTGGAGCTTCAAATCTGTCATTCTTGTTATTGCAACTACCTCAAATTATACTCAATGCTCGGAACCTTTTGGCAGGGAATAAAGCTGCACTATTTGCTGCTCTGTGGCTGGTACGCAACATTTTCTTCGAACGGAAGGAGTTTGTTCTAAATCTTTCATATAATTATATTAAATTAGAAAAGTTATAAACTAAACTTACAACGTCTTATAGGAGATTTTGAAGAAAACATGAAGAAATGCAAGCTGATGAGTTGTGAGCTAGCTGAGTTGTTTTGAGTTTTTAGCTCACTTATGTAAACGACGCCATTTCGTTTATTTGGGGTTAAATTTTGATTGGGCTTTTCGGCCCATGTGTTCCCATCAATTGTTAGTTAAGGTGTTAGTTAGCATACTGGTTTTCGGTTATAAGAGGAGCAAGCTGTGCTCACTCTTTTTCGAGGTCTTTGGAATCAATCAAAACTTCTGATCTGTTTATCTTCTCGCTGTATTTTCTTCTCCATTTTTATCAGTTTCTTCAATGTTCACTGGATTATTCGGAAATCTATCTTTGTTTTCTTACTTTATAATGAAGTGGGAGAATGAGGTCGTGGTGGTGCAAACATTAGGAGTTTTATCCATATACATTGTAATCATGCAGCTGGCCATGGCAGGTGTGATACCTTTTCCTCATTTTGCTGCCACATCTGTGGTTATTTTTTAGGTACTGTTTTGAATTTCATGAATTACTTTTATCTGCTCAACCCTGCAATCTAGGGTGTATGTGAAGATTTCATTACCATTTCCGGCCTCTCTGCACTTCCGCAAGTAATGCATCTATCTGTGAGCTCTCAACTGTTTTGACAAGCACTTTGTCTTTATGAGGAATTTTACAGGTCATGTGGTCTACCTTCCTTCCTTTTCTGCCCAACAGTATTATGCCCTGGCTTACAGCTTTTGTTATTGCCATGGTAGCTGTTTCATTATGTTGTTAAGGTATTGACTTATGGCCTTCTCTTCATCCATTGCTCCAGCTTCCAGTTTGGCTCCTCCTTTAGGAGCTTTTGCATATTGCAGGGTTTATGTTAAATTAGAAATGTTAGTTTGGCATGTTTGTGAAGATTATGTTGTTAAGGTATTGACTCAAACCTTTCTTTCATGTTTTATGTTAAGTATAATTAAGGTTTCTATTATTTTATGGATGAAGTATATTCTATCGTCGAGCTTCAAATTGTCATTTTGTAAGTTAGGAGGCAGTTTTGGCTTAAGCGCGAGAGAACATTGTTGTGTTGACATTAATCAAATGAAAATTTAAAGGTTCTCATGCCTTGCTAAAAAAAAGTGCTCTAGTACCTTTGTGAATTGTTTTTTCTAATGCAGGGAAGGTTAGGCTTTGTTCTTCCTTTTCTAACATTTTATGGCTTAGCTCTAGCTTACTGCTGTAATGTTTGAAGTTTTAATAATTAGTTTTAGTAATGATTTACACCGGTAAACATCTTTTCATGCTGTAGTCTATACTTTTAACCCATTGTTCTTACATTCATTCAAATTATTACATAAAATCCCTTGCACTAATTTGAAGTAGCATGCACTGGGTGCCACTGATGGAAGCTTGTATATTTATGATGATAAAAATATGTGGTGATAGTATTTCCCACCAAAATTTTAGTGAGTGACTGTAACTTTGGTCACTAAACACTAATTTGGTGACCATTTTATATTTCATCATCTCCGTTGGTCACAAAGGATAGCCAAACTAATCAACTCTTATGCCCAACATCTTTCCATGTCCAATTTGCTGACCACAATTTTTACTTGGTCATTAAAAGTTTATTGGTGACCAAAATATAGTGACAAAAATTTATAAGTCACTAATACGATCATTAGTGACTAAATAAAATGTGGTCACCAGAATTCGGTCACGAAAGCCCTTTTTTCTTGTAGTGGAACAATATAATCATCAACTACATGTTGTCAAGGTCCTTAACCAACCCTTGTGCATTATTCAGAGTTCATGATATGTAAGAAAGAGAAGCAACACTATCTCATAGCACAATGTTAATCAAAATCATTTAGGAAACAACGTCATTGTGACAAATATGTAGCTCATGAAATAACATTCTTTATAAATGAAAGTATATGTGTTATTATTTTCTCTATATAATATCTTATTTTTGAATTGGGATTCATTGATTTGCATTAATTTCTTGGTAGACTTGTAGTCAAAGTAAGAGGATAAGGAGGAGTAAGAACGCCATTCATATAATTTTCTAATTCATGTTATCTTACATATTTATAGATTGAAAATTTGGTATATTCTTATAATTGTAAATTTGACCTTAACTCAACGCATATAAACTTATTAAAATACAAAAAAATGAAAACTTGGCCGAAAATGCATTCACATTCACCTGAGTGTTTAGGTTTTCTCTTATAAGAAATTGTATCACTTGCGCTAAGAATGTTTGTATGTATTTCGTACCTTCAGGTATGCTTACAGATCACAACCTCCTTGAAGTTCATCGACATATGAATTTAGACATCGTGTCTACGAATATAAGATAACTCATATAATCTGTGTTCAAATTCACGAAAATAAATTCCTGCATGAATTTAGAATTTGGAATAGAATATTGAAATATACAAGTAATTTAATATTATCAGAAGAGCTAATATCTACTTCAATTTATCGATATACAAATATAATAATGTGTGAACATGTAACTGAAATCAGTAATTAAAATTTGATTATTTTATCTGAATAAATATAAATTATATATTACTTAGAGACCCGAAGAACCTTTTATTTTACATGTACGGGTATACACATGTATGGTAATTGCACACCACACTACACATTAACATTGCACACAAATTTCTTGGGTTCCCAGAAGGAACAACTTGCTAGTTGGGCTCATCATGAATTAGGTCGAGGTAGCTGGTGGTTTTGGGATCCTAAAGAAAATGTTTCTTTTATGCCTTGGGTATTAGCCACAACTCATATTCATTCAGTAATTCTACTCCTTCTTCATTCTTAGACCTCATTTCTTAATATTGTGACTTTTCTATGCATTTTCTAAAAAATATATTATATCACTGTGATAACTTAAAAATGAGTAAAGCTTTCTATTTTACTATCTTCATCTCTGCAGTTATATGCATACAATTGCCCATCATACCAATTTAGGACAAACTCCCTATACATGATGAGTTATATAGTGTGCTCATATTTTGTGAGTTTATTATGATTTTATTAAAAATATTTGTACTTTTAGGTGTTTTTGGTGCTGAAATTCATGGATTATGAAGAATTGAGAGAGAGCTATACATTGTATTCTTTTTTCCTTAACCAATGTCATTTTTTTCCATCGGGTATTCCAGGTTAAGGTTTTTAATGAGGCGATGTGCTCCAATGGAAAATGTTCTTATTTTATAAGACATTATTCCAGAAATAAAAGAAGGGAAGTAAAGGCATAATTAATGAAGTTAAGGGGTGAAAAGTTAATTATTGAAGAGATGTTGATTTGAAGAAATTAAAGATATTTACTTCCCATATTGATAAGGGTTGTATTATCCCTTTCCAATTAAAATTGCTTAATTTTAGGAATTAGTTAATTAGAGATTTTGTTATATTTCTTTTTCTTCGGGATGTAAAATCCGAATTTAGTGTGCACTTGGTTTGTTATTTTGGGCAGCCGGATACGGATACATGAATACCTTTAGGGTTTCGGCAGGAGACACCGCAGTCACGCATTATTAATAATACAAAGAAAGTTTTCCACAGCATATTAGTTTGTTAGTATTAGTTTTGATACTTCATTAGTTTAGTTTTCCGATAACAGATTTCGGCGGCTGCATAGTTAATTTACTTGGATTGAAGAATTAATCACATTACAGAGTGCACGCAGCAATAATCCTGGTTTGGTTGTTTCAAATTCGCTGTTATATTATTAGGTTTTATTATGTTTGATTATTATATTATTTATTTGTTTAATTTAATTATTATGAGTAGCTAATTTATATATTGACATGGAATAACGAGTATTAGTTTATGAATCGTGAGGGCTAATTGTTTTATATTTGATTCTTATATGTTTTCCATTGTTCTTGGTTGAATTTATTTTTAATGTGTTTAAACCTGATCAACTTAAATATTATTGGGATATTGCATCTAATTCCACCAATATGTAGTTATTGGAAAGCGTTAGTAAGTACCGAGTTCTAGTAAAAAAAACTAACTAGCTAAGACTGTAATAGCAAGATGAGAACAATTAAGTGTGCATTACTATTTGTTTTTACTTTGGTAAATGTTATATCAGGTTCTTTTGATTCTTAATGCTATTGAAATGTGTAACTGGTTCAGCGAATACTTTCCTAGGGCATTTTGGTAAGGGAAACAATTGGTTAATTATAATTTGTCAATTAAGAAATAATTGGGGAGGTTAAGCGTACCTATTTTCCTATAACTGAAAGATACGTTTATGATTGATCATTGCGCCTACGATCGATGTTTAACTAATGTGAGTTATTCCGAGCCGATTGCATTCATTATATACTGTCTAGATTTTTATATTGTTAGTTTTATTACATTTCATATTTGATATTAGTTAGTTTGCATTATTAGTTTTAGAAATTTTTTGAAATTAAGGCATGATGGCTACACCAATATTGTTTTATATTAGTAGGTATTTTTATTATAGTTATTGCTTCGTTCCTCGTCGGATCGACTCTGCTTGCTACTATACTAATCTCATCTATAGAGTTTGCAGATTATTTTGGTAAGTAACGCAACGTTCACTAATACAGAAGACAAACAACCTCCAAGCTCAATATAGAACAATCAGTGTATACAACGTTGGTCCATGAATCTCGTACGCAATTCTTTTTCATCACTCAAATGTCGAGGTCAGATCCCGACCTAAACCCAAATCAAGAAACTAATCTTCGAGAACCGTAATTCCAAACCCTAATCACTAGAAAAGGGCACTTCCAAAAATTCCTCACCAACTTAAAAGCGACTAATGTATGATCTCCAGCTACCGGAATATAAGTTGTCCAGTGTATACAACCATCAAGAAACACATCAGGGGAAATATAAAAACCACAAATTATACTACATGCACAAACACAATAAACATCCACGTTACTCGCACGCACAAAAAATGATATACGGTGTCTTTGTTGCATAATAGAGTAATAATTTCACCAAAAATATTCCATCTTTTAAGTTTGAAGCAAGCTAAAGCAACAAAATCGATTCTTCAAACCTAAAGGGATACAAAAAAATAAAATTTTGGGCAAGTGTTACTTAAGAAAGAGACATACTGATGTAAGAATTTATAATTTAACAGTTTACTTAGGAAATTTACTTAACTTGTACATGAATAGTTAAATTTTGATGAACTTGGTGATGGAAACATCCCTAAATAGTTTTCCCCTTATATGAGGAACCTTTTTTTGGACACTCTTTACTTCATGAGGTGGTGAAAAATTAGCATAATTCTAAGGAATTGTATCACCCGCTCCAAGAATGCTTGTAAGTATTGCATACCTTCAGATATGCATAAAGATCATAACCTCCTTTAATTCCATGATCGTGTGTATAGAGATGTTGTATATAAGGAAATGGTGCATTCTTATATAATTTATACTGAAATTCACGAAAATCAATTTACATTATTTTTGATGAATTTAGAATATGGAATAGAATATTACAATGTACAAATAATTTTTTATTTTAGACAAGACTATATATGTATTAATCTATAAATATACACATATAGTATTTTGTAAATATATTATTGAAATTTTTTATTAAAATTTGGTTATTTTAATAATTAAAATTTATATATTCGAGCATTTTATTTTATGTTCACAGATATACACTTGGATGAAAATTGCACGCCAACCCAAGATACACATAAAAATTTGCACATTTTTTTAGAGTCTTCATCTCTGTAGTTATGTGCATATAATTTCCTATCATACCAATTCAGGGAAAACTTCTCCTCATTCAAAATACAAACAACCTCAAAATTCGACATAGGACAATCTATGTACATGACATTTGTTCAAGACTCTCGCACGCCATACCTTTTCATCACCCAAATGTCAAGGTCAATCCCCGCCCTAAACCACAAAGAAAGAAACCCTCCAAAAATCGTAATTTCAAACCCTAATTGTCCATCAAAATCATTAGGAATGGGCACTTCCTTGAATTCCTTTCTCTCCAACTCAAAAGAAACTAACTTATGATCTCCAGTCTTTGAATCATAAGCCCTCCGGAATATACAGCCATCAAGAACATACTAGGGAAATTATCGATAAAGTTTAGACACTCGATACATTAACAGATCTTTCCATAAAAAATGAGACAACCTAGTAATTACATCTAACACTATCATACTACAAACCATACATGTATGAAATCACGTTAGGGCCACGTGATAAATCAACAACTTCCCGAGTAATGGGATTCATTAAGATCTTCTGATGCATCTACAAACCCTTCATTATAAGCATATTCAAACCATGGAACAAAGCTTCAAACTGAGGGAATATTCTCTTGGAATCATTCAAATGAACAGCCATTCTTGAAACTTTATCTCTGCCGCAAATTTTAAAAATAAATTCACATGAAAAATCAAGGCATTAATTCCAACAGAAGATATTCATGCAAACAAATATACTAAACTATGCACAAACATTTAAGAAAGAATATACAATTGATGAGGCATGGACCTTTGTTAAGTCAATGAATTGAAGAAACCAAGTGAAGGAATTGTGAGTGATTTAGTTCTTTGATGAAAAATTTGTGTTTATGGGTATAAGAGGTCCCTTTTTATTGTACATTGTTTTTAGAATTCAGAGATGGACGAATGAAAAAATGGAAATTGCAGCAGTTCCGGTAGTACATCTCCCAGAACACTGTCATGTAAATATGTTATGCAGTATTCCAGTCGACTGTGAGAAGAATGCTTCTGGGGCTGCAGGTAGAAGCGATTGGTGTTTTATTCTTTGTTTCAAGACAGTCAGTTCCAAAAATAGCGGGTATGTCTAAATTAGATGTGGAGCATTAGTTGATGGGTCATGTTACACACATTTAATGCAATCTTTGGACTTATTAGATCACGTGGCCATGTTGCACAGATTTAGTGCATTTTTTGGGTTTGTTAGATTATGTGGCAAAGTTGCACACAATAAGTAAGTCTCTGGGCTTGTTTGGATTGAAAAGTTAGATGCAAAGTATTGTTGCAGGCGTCGTGATTCAAAGACTGGTCATGTTTTGCACACGCTAAATATTTTTACAAGTATGTGAGTCATTGACCTCTCGTGAGAATATTGATATGGTACTCACTATTGATTTTTGTATTTTCTTGGCTCTGAAAGATCTAGAGTAATGATTTTGTTCAATTTTTTTATCTCCTGCTCCTTTAATTGTATTATTTATCTTTGTTTTATATTGATTTATCTTGTTCATTAAATTTCTATGTATATTGCACCACATTACTTGGCATGTGTTATATGTATATATTTAGAAGAAGAAATCATCAATAGATAGGTTCTCGATGTTTCCGAAGTTGGTGTCACGTCTTCCCTCTATCCCAACCCAAATTTTCCACCTACTTTTTGGCACTGTTCTCTATAAAATTTTGACCGCCTATTTAAATATACAAATGAGAAATAATATTATCTTATGTGATATTGTTGCATTCTTTGTAACATGTATTTTCTAAATATCTACTTTTCATTAGCTGTTAGTATACGTAGTTAAATATAATAACGGTGAAATATGTATCTTGAAAAGTGTGACATGATTAGGGAGATAATTGGACAAATATAGAGGGAGTACTAAGTTGTAGTCATTTTTGGTTCGTTAATCTTCTGGCTTCATGGTTTGCTCGGTTGACTCTTTGGAGAGGGTTTAGAGAAACAGCGCTGGTGATCTATTCACATTATTATTATTAATTGCATTGGTGGCTGCACTAATGATGAAAGCATTATGTGTTTCGTTGTGAATGGAGGATGTCATGTGGAGATTAGGGTTAGGGTTATTAGGATTAGGGCTCTGGAAACATTGTGATATGTGTAGCAAGGACACAAATGTATTTTGTAGTAAGTTCTTCTTATTACAATGTGAGTTTGCATGAGTTTATTACATCCTGAGTTACCTCACCTGAGATTGATTCTTCAGCTTCCAAGTTCAGTTCCTATTATTCATGCCCATGGATTGCACAGGTCAACTTTAATTTCTATCGGTCCTTTAATTCGTTTAATTATATTTATTTATTATATGTATAATGAGCCTAGAATAAGTTTTGAATTTTATATTTATAATCTATGGGTTTTATTCTTGAAATTCCATTCTAAAACGTCTGAAATAAATTATATTTTCTTGCTAAAGTATAAACATAAACATAAATATCATAACATATTATATGTACTATAAACGTATCCAATGAAAAAAATTAATAATTTAAAAAAACTAGAGTTTTTGCAACTTACGAGACTTGGATTATAATCCTTCATTTAGTATGCAATGCAGGCTTAAAAAGTGTTTGTATGTGGTGTGTGTATGGGCATGTGTTTAGTTTTCCCAAGACAAGATTCTATACACATGGACCTGTAGATAAAGAAGGAATATGGCATCAATGATTCATAGACCAAACTGAGTTCTCCGCAGGACACAAAACGTACCATTTAATGTCTCGGAGATCAATTAGCTTCGCAGATGCTCCAAGAATCACCCTACGAAGAATCACGTGCTTCTCGCCACTTTCATCCTGTTCAGTGAAGAGTGTGCTACAAACACCATTTCAACAAAAAATGATCAACACTAATAGCGGAAACCAAAACCATAAGTACATAAAATACCAGTCAAGTAAACCGTGTTAATTACCTATGGATGGAGTCAACAAGGCAACAACACTGCGGAATTTAATTCTCAACCCTAAACTGTAACAACTGGCCAATTAGAATATTAAATGTGCGCTTGATATATACTGCATGTTGTGCCATGTCTATCATAAATCCACAATGGCACATTTTATACACATTGAATACGACTAAAATTTAAATCATCTTACATCATGATCATAAAGTAAAAATAGTTTATGCTTGAGATTTATTTAGGTCAGCTAAAATAACCAAAATTATAATTGGGGTATGTGTATGCATGTCATGTGCATGACAATGTGCCTATCGAAAGTGTGCATGTTTAGGGGAAAATTGAAATGATATTCCCCTCAAATGTATTCATAGGAATTTAACTTTTTTTTTAGATTTCCAGTTTGCTTTATGTGAATTTTTATGAGATAATATTTTTCGTACCTTTTGTTTGAATATACAAAATTTGGGTAGAAATATTTCATTACTTTTATCACTTAAAAATAGTTTCAATAATGACATTATTTTGAAAATTTATGATGTGTAGAATCCTACAAAACTAGAAAAACACTCCTTTTATCTAGAATGTTTAAAATAATTAATATAACTAAAAAAAGAAAAAAAAGTCCACAGTCAAATAATTGAGGGTCAATGTTAAACCCCTCAGTAGAGTTTATCATGCGCTTCAATTTAAACAAGGTTTCAAGAATCACAGTCAAACCTCAAGTGGAAGGAGCTTCATTTGAGGGAATATTATATATAATTCCAATATGAAATATTTCTGATGAATCTTTGAGCACTTTTTTTTTTGTTTCTTCAATAAATTATTCAATTAGGATCCCATGTAATGTGCCTTTCCGATAATCGCACTCTATAATAAATTGAGCACTTAAATTATTGTGTCAACCTGAAAACTTCAAGCATTCTCTTAAAGCTTGTTTATTGCAGTCTTCTCACTTCAACCACTTTTTTTCATCATATCAATACATTCTGTCTCCTTCAAGACAAATCATACTATAATTATAAGGAATTGTATCACTCGAACCAAGAATGCTTGTAAGTATTGCGTACCTTCAGCTCAGCATAAAGATCATAACCTCCTTTAATTTCATCATCGTGTGTATAGAGATGTCATATCTGAAGAACAAATGTAAACTCTTATAATTTGTGTTGAAATTCATGAAAATAAATTTCTATTATTTTGATGAATTTAGAATATGGAATGGGATATGAAAATATACAACTAATCTAATAATATCAAACAAGACAATATCTATATTAATCTATTAATATAAATATATAGTATTGTGTGAATAAATATTATTGAAATTTGTAATTAAAATTTGGTTATTTGGATAATTTAAATTTATACATTACTTAGAGACCTAAAGAGCATTTTATTTCATGTGCATGGGTATAAACATGCATGAAAATTGCATGGGAACACACAATACGCTTAAACATTTTCACAATTTTTTTTTTCGAGAGTCTTCATCTATGTAGTTATGTGCTAATAATTTCCTACCATACAAATTTAGGACAATCTCCTCATTCAAAAGAAAAACAACCTCAAAACCCAAAAAAAAGAAAAGACATTCAATGTACACAGAATTTATCAAAGAATCT
Organism: Rubia balearica; assembly: GCA_032355405.1. Classification (NCBI taxonomy): domain Eukaryota; kingdom Viridiplantae; phylum Streptophyta; class Magnoliopsida; order Gentianales; family Rubiaceae; genus Rubia; species Rubia balearica. The sequence continues at coordinate 11,751 of JAULKJ010170840.1, forward strand.
TGCACGACATACTCTTTCATCTCCAAAATGTTAAGGTCAAGCCCTGACATAAACCACAACGCAAGAAACCCTTCAAAAATCGTAATTCCAAACCCTAAATGTCCACTGATATCACTAGGAATGGCCACTTTCTTGAATTCCTTGCTCTTCAACTCAAAAGAGACTAACTTATGATCTACGGCCATCAAGAAACACACTAGGAAAATGACCGATAAAATTGAGACACTCGACACATTACTGGATACATGAACTTATCTTTCCATGAAAATTGAGATGACCTAGCAATTATCTCTAACACTATCATACTACAAACCATACGTATAGGAACACACATTAGGACCATTTGGAAAATCAATAATATCCCGAGCAATGGGATTAGTAAAGATCTTACGATGTATCTGCAAACCCTTCATTACAAGAAGATTCAAACCATGGAACGCAGCTTCGAGCTGAGGGAATTTTCTATTGGAATCATGCAAATAAAGCACTATTTTTGAAGCTCCATCTCTTCCGCTAATTTTGAAATTTATCACTTGAAAAATAAACGAATTAATTCCAACAGAACATATTGCTTGGAGAATAATTGTCCAACGGAGCAGAGAATAGCTGTGATATTGCTCATAAACTGGAGACATGGGGGTCTAGAGCAAGATAGTTTAGGAGTTAGTAGACGAAGAGTTTGGGCACGAGACGGATGAGCGAGTTGTACATTAGTTTTTCTGACAAATCAGGAGACTTGCAACCGTAGTATGGTCCGGTATCAATAAATCTTGATATTATTCTTTAATGTTGATTCATTTGGACAGTTCAAGCACCTGCTTCTTCCAATTACTTATTGCAATCCTTATTTTCCTGAGGGGTCTCGACAGGTTTAGTTCATTTATCTCTCCATACTTTAGTTAAACATATGGGTTTATATTCCTTGAGTTGAGCTATCAATTGAGCACTTTCTACAACCTGTAATTTTTGTCTATTTTTGCTTTTTTGATTTTGAGAAATATCTACACCGTTAAAGAATGTACTTTGTATGTGCTTTCAGATTGAATTCGAATAATCCATGGCAGTTATGACTTTGTGATATTGTAGTGCAATGGATGAAGCACACCAAAAAAAAGTCTAGTGATGACACTTTTTTGGACAGGTAAGGAAGTGTCGTGAATGAAGGATGCCATGTAGAGGTTTGGTTTAGGGTTTTGTTGGGGATGCAAATGAATATTGTGATAAATTAGCTCTTGTGAGAAAGCAATCCATTGTGAGTGTCAATGGTAAAGCTACTCCAGTATGCGTATGAGTATGTTTATATTTTTTTAAAGCGCATGCGCCAATATTCAAATATGAATTAGTTAATCATAAGACCTTAAATAATAATTTTCATACGTATGAAGGAGATTAACATTCGGAATGCTAGCTCCAACAATTTGTTACATCTAGCTAACGTAAGATCGCTTTTTCAGCTTCCAAGTTATGTTCCAATTTTTCATGTCTAAGTATTGTATAAGTCAAATTTAATTTCTATCAATTCTTTAATTAGATTTACTAGATTTACTTATTTGTAGAATGAGCCTGGAATAAGTTTTGACTTGTTTTATTTGTGAATTATGGCTTTCATTCTTAAAATTCCATTCCAAGAACTCAGAATCAATTATTTGTATCTAGCTAAAGTATAAAAGTATATATCATAGCAAAAGGTATGTAATATAAAATTTTCTCTTCAACAATTTTTTTAAAAACTAGGTTTTTGCATTTTACAAGACTTTTATTATAATCCTTCATTTACTATTTTGTGTGCAATGTGCCTCCTTAACATGTTCCTATGTGTAACATGCGTGTGTATGTGCATGTGTGGTTTAAAAATGAAAAACAATGAATTCCACCACAATGTACTCGTTCACTGTTAGTGACATGTTTTCCTTTTTTGGTTGTTTCATTTATATTGGTATTTGTTTTGGAAAGATTTCGTCAATTTCATCAACTCATTATTTCCACTTTTTCTTTTTAAACTAGTTACATCCACTCATTTTATTCACTATGAATCTCAGTAATAAATTAAGGGTCTCAATTTTTGTGGAACAGAGTTAGTATTCATATTGGTTGTTAAAAGAACATAAAGTACCTAAATATCATATATGAGAATTAACAGTACTGAAAATTTTGTGAAATATAAATTAAATGATTGGATTCCATGGATTATTTAAAGATAAATAATGTATAATTGGAAATGATACGAATTTACTTTTAAGAATTGATGTGGATTGTTGTGGTGGTCGTAGGCATCATCTTCCAGGGAGCTAATAATGGGAGAAGATTAAGGCGGATATTAAACTTAAAACACACTTTGATATTGGAAGCCCTGTGATTTGACACCATATAAGAACTCATAAATGTTAGTTTGATTGATATGTATTGTTTCAAGAATGTTATAGCTATGAAGGTAATCAAACTGATTAAGAACCTTCAACGAGGAATGATAGGATTGATGATTTGGTTAAGGAGATCGTTAAGAACTACAGTGGCAATCTAACAGACTTTCAGACTAGCATGGACATGATGAAACACTTATATAAGAAAGATGCCCTGAAGGAACAATAGTATTGAAGGCTACACTGTAGTTGATGAATGTGAAAGCTAAGTATTCCTATAGTGATATTGGTTTCTCCGCTTTATTGAAAGTGTTAAAAGAAATGCTTCCGGTTTGCAATACAATGCCACAAATGGTACATGAGGTGAATAAGGTATTATGTCCGATGGGCATGGATTATGAAAAGATTCATGCCTGTCAGAAATATTGTATCTTGTATAGGGGCAATCACTTGAATGCGTAGGTATTCCCAAAATGCAATGCTCCTAGGTTCAAATTGAAGGAGGTGGAGGTTGATGGAGTAATTGATAATCAGCGGATAAAGAAGGTTCCCGTCAAGGTTGTATGTTATCTACCTATCATTCCTTAGTTGAGACAATTTTTTGACAATCCTGAGGATGCAAAAAATTTAGTTGGCATGCAGATCGGACAGTGGTTAATCTCGAAGTCATTAGTCATCTTGCAGATGGTGATCAGTGTAAGGAGATAGATGCTGAATTTTCTGTCTTTGAGAAAGAGCCACGTAACTTGAAGATTGGTTGGTGCATGGATGGAACAAACCCATTCAATAATATGAGCATCAATCATAGTTCGTGGTCAGTGATGGGAGTGATTTACAACTTTTCCCCATAGTTATGCATGAAAAGGAAGTACATTAATATGTTGTCCCTAAGGATCTCCAGTCCTAAGAAATTGGTTAATGATATCGATGTGTTCCTATCCCCCTTGGTTTATAACCTTAAGAAGTTGTGGGATCCTAGTGTGAGCATGTATGATAGTTTTCGGAAGGAGTCGTTTGATTTTAAAGCTTTATTGTTCTGCACTGTAAACGACTTTCATGCATGTGGAAAATTGTCAGGATATTCAGTCAAGGGTCACAAGGCCAGCCCCGTTTGTTTGTAAGGAACAAAATATTGTCAGTTGAGGCATGGCATGGAAGCAAGACTGTGTATCTTTGGCACCAGAGATAGCTTCCAACAAATTATCGGTTGAGGAATCGGCTATCTGAATTCATTGGAAAGGTTGAGTTGGCGCCTCCTCCTCCCATATTAACAGGTGTGTTAATCTCAAACATGTTGCATAGTTTTAGAAATGACTTTGGAAAGAGGAAGAGAAAACTGAAGGTTGCCGGCGGTTGGAAGAAACGTCCCAAGTTTTTAAACTACCATATTGGGAGACCCTTGGTGTGCGACATTATTTGGACGTGATGCATATTGAAAAGAATGTATGTGATGGTTTGGTTGGTACTTTAATGAATATCCTGGGTAAAACAAAGGATGGAGCGAAGTCAAGGAATGATATAGTTGAAATGGGAATTAGAAAAGAATTGGCTCTCGAGAAGACATACTTGCCCGCTTCTTGTTACAATCTTTCAAAAGGTGAGAAAGAGTTGATATGTTCCAGCCTCAAAGGTATGGTTCTCCCAACGAGCTACTCTTCTAGGGTTAGTAATCTAGTATCCGATAAAGGATTGAGATTAAGTATTATGAAATCACACAATTCACATTGTTTTATTCAAGAATTTCTCCCGGTTGTGATCAGATCCATCTTGCCCACTCATTTCGGAAAGTGTATTACCCTGTTGTGTTGCTTCTTCAAGGAAATATGTTGCAAGGAGATTAGGCATCGGAAATAGGAGGAATTGTAGGAGGAAATAGTAATTGTGTTGTGTGAGTTAGAGATGTATTTACCTCCCTTATTCCTTAATATCATAGTGCACTTGTTGGTTCATGTTGCATGATAGGTATTGATATGTGGTCCTATTTGTCTTCGATGGATGTATCCCTTCAAGAGTTATATGAATATAGTCAAGGGTTATTTGAAAAATCAATGTGACCGAGGAGGCGGTAGAATACTGAATGTAATTCATTAGCAATCAAGAGTCGGTTGGTGTACATAAACCACGCCATGGTGACAGAGTGTGTGGCAAAGGTTTGGGGAAAGGAACAACAAGGTTACTAACCCCCGACAAGTTTATGAAAGCACAGTTAAATGTTTTATGGAACTTAGATGTGGATAACCCATACGTGGATATGCACATGGAACTATCAAAGAGCTTCACTTAGGTTGGTCGGAGAATCAAGTACTTTCTGAACACAATATCACCTCCATTGATTGGTTGTGCCATACATTAGTCGGAGAAATTAATGGTGACACCTTGAATTGGTTAGCCTTTATGCCTTCTACAACTACAATTTCTTTCATGGGCTATGACATGAACGTGTTTACCTTCTCAACCCTTGAATGAGACACACATAGTGTTACACAGAATAATGGCGTTCACGTTCTTGCAGAATATTTACATGTAAGCGGCGCGAAGGATAAGAATCCCTTTTATGGGAACATGTGTTACTATGGCATGATTGAGGAAATATGGGAACTAGTTTACACAAGTTTCAGGGTACCACTTTTCAAATGCATCTGGGTTAATAGCAATTCTGGTGTATAGGTAGATGACCTAGGCTTCACCGTCGTCAATTTGACCAGGACACGTTTAACTGGCGATCCATGAATCCTTGCTTCCAAGGATACACAGGTGTTTTATGTTACCGATTATTATAATTCTAGCAAATCAGGGGTCATTCAGGATAAAAGTAAATTTGTGGGAGATTGATGTCCTTCTTCTCTGTCCGACATTATTCCACACATTCCACCTAGCACAAGTACTATGGTCCAGGAGGAGGTATTTGGGGTGGAGCTAGCTTTAAGGAGAGACCACGAAGAAGATGTGTGGATTGATAGGCACCCCAAATCAAAGAAGTGGAAGAAGAAGACATTGTTTGGATCTACACATCATATTAGATAACCTTCTTGAATGTTTATGGGATTGTCCTTGTTTTAATATATATGGTAATCCCGAATCTTTCCTTAATATCCCAAAAAATGATGCATTGATTCTTTTGGGAAAATTAATGATTGACATCGGTGGTAAAATTGGTGTAGACGACATGTTGTGTGCGACTTCGCGAATGTAGTGTCATGGAATGAAAATTAAATAGAATGTTCATGAAACAAAGTAGTTGACGTTGCATTAGTATTCAGTGACTGATTCGGTCTGCAACAGTCAGTCACGGCGATGCGCAACTACCCATCTGTCGAAGTGAGTGCCTAAATCAATTAATTCATATGATGTCACTAGCATATCGGTAACCCTTATGTTGAATCAATATTATGATGTGTGAATATAGTGTGATGTCGCATATGTTCAGTTTCCATTTGAAAATATTACTTCTAAACATAAAAACCTAGAACATGGATTGTTTCGTTTAAGGGTCTCATTCCAAGTTAACAACATACAAACAACTATTTTATTCTACTACAACCATTAGCTCAAATAATAACATATAATCCATATCAAAAACACTAACATAGAATCCATAAAACACAAATGCTAACATAGAATCCAAATCACATCCTACCATGTCATAAAAGGGACAAAATCCACAGTTCACTAAAATCAAACATAAATAATAGTACAAGGTCATCAATGCGAGGGTGACACGCGAGTTGAGATCATCATCTTCCAATGAATTACCATAGTTGGATGCCAATTTCAAATACTTCCTGCAATCTTCTTCCGACTCGGTCTTGGTCTCGGTCTCACGACCTCCGGAGTCCATGTCGTCTTCAGTATCGGCTAGCCCCTCGTCCTCATCCCCTACTGCCCTTGCCTCATAGACTGGGATCTCTTCCTCTTCCTTGGAACCATATTCCTCATCGAAGTGTACTTCATCTTAAAACATTGCTTTCAGGTCCGCTAACTTCGTCATCACCTGGCGCACATGGAGTTTCGTGCAATGTGCAAGCGCATTTGTCTCTGCCAAGTCCCTCATGATAATTCCCCATGTATTGCGCTTCAGTCCTTTATTTAAAAAAAATAAAAGATTGTTAATGTCATAAAATGGTAACAATTTAAAATGGGCAATAATTAGTAATGAGAGAGAATTAAATGGACTATCGTACCCGTTCATGGGACAACGGTGGTGGCTTAAGGATGCATTTTTGTAGGTACCGATGGAGCACCTTCAAGACCGAGCTGGGTAGGCACTTTAAGATTGCCCTTGGGGATGTTGTAATCAAACCACGTCCATGACTCCCAGTGCCAGTATTTCTTGTCTAAGTTGTTCCGATTATAGTACCTCAGTTTAATCTTAAGAGTTGATTTGCTCTTCACTTTTTTCTTCTCCAAGAGGGAATTGATAACATTTCCATAGGGGAGAGTACGACTCTTCGGATCAAGGGACGCCGTTTGCATCTAGTTGATATGGTGTAACCTGGGTCGACTACCTTCGTCTCCGCGATGTGGTAGTACAAGATGGTATCATTGATAGTGCACTCGGACGGACGGGTACGAAAATTCGCACAACAATGTTGTACATCATCCTCTCCTCAAGTTCCAGTACATCAATCTTGACGGATCTTGGGGTGATGAATGTGTTGCCCACTTAATCTTTAAGTACTTCTCAACTATATGGATGGGGTCAAGGGCCCCAGCCGGATTATCCTCGTTGGCTCTAGGAGGCAAGAGTCCCAGCAATATACTTACAGAGGCACAACCTCCGACTAATCATATCCTCTAATGGTGCAACCTATTTCCTTGTTAATCACCTTCATCACTGGTTGCATGGTCACGTCATTCACTCTTGTTGTGTAGTTCATGCTGGTTCGACCATCAAAATTGGCGTAGAACTCCTTGATCTCCATCTCGTATGTTGGCTTGTCGAGGCAAATCAACTGTACCATCCCAAAGGTTTGAATGGCTTTAGGAAAACATCCAAGTGGAGCGGTTCTACATCCTTGAGCCGCATGCATCTGACCTCACAATTGCAAAATGCTTCTTGTTTTTCTCAGATAAAAAGTATTTCTTATCGAATGTAGGCAATGGAGCTTCGTCAATGGTCCTCACTTTTTTGGAGTGGGAAAAACTAGCTCCATCTTTGTAGCCCTTGGCTCTTTTCACAATTTTCTTCACTGGAGACATCTATTGAATAATAAAATGAGTGAAGGTTAGTCAGACAGACTATTCAATGATTAGATTGTATTTATTTACTGAGATCGCAAATACTACAGAAATTTGTCGGAAAGATCAATATGTCGACTATGAAGTCGCATAATCTACGGATGAATCTACGACGTTGCACGACATATCCATTAAGCCAAAAATGTGTGTGTAGCGTACCCAACTTGTCATAAACACCAATGAAAGCTAATTACTTTAACATCAAGCACAACATGTTTTGGGCAGAAAAAAACCCCACACATTTCACTAAGCCCAAAATGTCAAAACCAAAACCTAAAAAAATGAAACCCCATAAAAAAATGGCTAAGAACTCAATCAAACATCTCATCACTCGTGTTGAACAGATAGGAACATAACAGGATGGAAATAAGTAAATAAAAACAAACAAACATTTGAATTCATCATTGTAAGCAGTAGTTACCTTGGTTAGGGTTTTGCGAGGGGTACCCTTCAAACTAGAAAAAATTGAGATTAGTTGAAAGGGAATAGGGCAGAATATATATAAGGGTGGGCAGTTTATTTATGCATTTGACAGTTTTTGGACCATTTTTTCCAGAAACGGTAAGTTGGGTGCGATGTCCAGGTATAAGAATGTGATGTGGTTGGTCTGAGAACTTTATATACTGTGCCACGTATGGTGTCGTTTTAGCCAACATTGCAAAGTTGTAATCTATTTCGTGAACAATGAAATTTCAATGAAAGACGTTCAATGTCGCTTACCATACCTACCGGGTAAGGGGATTATTGTGGGCTCTTACCAATGAAATCTGAATTGTCTATCTGCTATTTCTGTCACTAAGTCGACAAGATCTTAGTATGACCGATACGCTAGCGAGATCACCCGTACATAAACCTGGGTTGAATAGTACAGTCGGCCCAGTGGTTATTGCAAAATGGGCTTGAACATTAGTGGGTGTTGATTACATCATCCGATTTCACAAAAATATGTCGGTATTACCGACATGTAGCCAAAATTGTAGCAAAGTTGTACATTTATACTGGGTTTTCAGCCTAAAATGAATTTAATTATCCCAAATTCCAGGCCCAAGATAAATTGTATGGGAAGAGTGTTCTGGGGTACAATTAATTATAACAGTTTCATAAACACCTGAATATTAAATATGACTATGGCCGAGACACGTAATTATGCTTAATCAAATATATGTTGGTCAAACACGTACTTGTGTAAGATTATTGACTAATTATGGGGTGAAAAGGATTTCCCTGTTTATACAAGTTGACGTGTTATTTGGACTAACAATGGGGCAGCACTAAAAAATTGACTATGGTAGTAGGGTTAACTAATCATCCTTCTGTAGTAAAAATACGAAGTAATTGCTGGAAATGGATACAATAAGTCATTGGATGACATCAACTAAGAATAGGCACAACCAATCTTAACCTTCGGATGGGTAGTAGTAAAACGTTCCCTCACACGTGTAATGATGTTGAATGCTCGTGGGATTTATAGTAAAACACTTCGTGATCAATGACCCCACTATGTGTAGGACTTGTGTGAGATTGGCTATCATGTCTTGCCTTAAACCATATTAGCATCACAAAGGTGTATCGAAATAAATTTAAACACTAAAAAATTGTTTAATTGAAAGAGTCTATTTCATAAGGCCCAGAAGAACATCGGTCACTCTACTCGCTTCCAACAATCTTAGCAGTGGAACCAACCAGTGTCTAACCTACACTAGTCAACTCTAAAAAGCTATTACTATATTCAAACAGGAAAACTTATTTAGCTGAAAGACCTGATTTAGTGATACCTAGAACAAGAACAGCCAATCCAATCACCAACCTTCAGCAAGCTTAGCCGTTGAACTGGTTATTGTCAAACCCTTGTCTATCTTAACAACTCACTTCTTCAAGTTAACTGTTTGTGGTTGTAAAAGGAAAGGATTTTTTAATCGCTACATTATCATGGTATTTTTCCTCTAAAAACATTACTACAAAATGTACATGAGTTTAACAATCATAACCGTCCAAAAGGCAATGTTCAAACCCTGTCACGTGTATTACTATTGTAACTGGTAGGTTGAAAATGAAAAAAAAACTATGTACCTAATAAAATTTGATGTTTTTTGTCCTCATGGTAGATTTGAAAAATGACTAAAAACCTACATTGCGAAGTCACATGATGGCTCTTGCTTAGCGAGTAGAAGATGAATAGTTGGCGATGTCAGTTATTCAAGGGGAATGGGCCATTAGGTCAATAGACAAACACATGACATGCGAATGAACATTAGGCATCACCGACATCGTGAGGTTTATCGCTTATCCCAAGGTTAGATCGACGTAATTCTGACAATGTACATTCATATGGAACAGGCCTATTTGGCCATTCTTGGCCCAAAGGTAGACCTAATTTTACAAGAGACCGACATGTCGCATTACACGTGCTACATTGCAGTACTAGTAGGAGAATAGGTATATGCGCCATACCTGGTAAAAACGACCCAATTTTTTTGAAAACACATTTATTGCTCGAAATAGAGCCCTTCACCTTCAAGGTCCCCAAAGTTTTTCATTAACAAATCCTTTCCCCTCCAACAAATCAACAAACAAACACACCCAAATCCACCCCCAACATATTCACAAATTGAGAAACTTAGAGATAAGCAAGAAGCCATAATGGGTGGGGATTACATGAATAGAAATAGTGGTAAGTTTCCATATTCAACTTGATGATCGTAATGTCATTGTGGCTACATACCTTGGGATGTATTATTGAATGAGTATTTATTATTGCTATGTGACATACTTTTTATTTACTTTCTTGTACATTGTGTTCTATATATACATGTAGGGTGCTATGGTTTCTTTAAAGATGTAATTTTTCTATGTGTTTATGGGGTACAACATGATTCAACTTCTTCATGTAGGTGATTTCATAAGAAGATGAAAATAATTTATTCAATTACACCATTTTCTTTTGGTTAAGATCAATCTCATGAAAACATTTGTGTTAATTTAATGTCCATTACAAAGGTTGGAACGTAATTTTTTGGTTGCTCCCATTAACATCGAAAAATGGATTTTTTTAGGTGTATTTATTAACCCTGATAAAAGGAAACGGCCCAAGGAATGGGGGATTTGAATGCCTCGAAAATACATAGGCAAGGTTGATATAGGAAAATTAGCAAGAAAGTGATTGACATGGTGGAAAAAGGCAAGAAATGTCCTATGACGTTCTATCACATCGGGAATGCCATAGGCGAGGAATGACATTGGTGGTATAGTTACATAGGTTTGATTGCTAGGACAAAGGTAGATATCTTCTTATACGAGTTGTGGCCTCGTTTTGACGATGCTAACAAGGACAAACTATGGAGGGCCATGCAATATGCGTTCGAGATCGAATGTCATGGAAAGATTGAAAAATAAGACCATACGACACTTTGGTTAAAGATGTAGAGATGTCAAAACCAATTGGTAAGGGATTACATGTTCGAAAGGAAGAAGAATTGCACTCAAGAATTAAGCATCCCTTCACAATTGAATCTAGTTGGAAGGGTTTCTTCACAAGAAAACTAGTGAATGAACAATCGGTAAGGAATTTACATTAACATACTTAAAAATATGAACACAATGGGCACATGTTTTCAATTATATGCATGCATTTTATTGTAGGATTAACATTCTTATGGATGAGTATAGTTTTATTGGTATCGTTGAATGTGTATGTTATGTATGGTTGTTAGTGATTTAGAATCGTAGAGGTCCATCATTGCCATAAGATTGAGTAACACTAGGTGAACATGCAACGTCTCATTATAGTAATCGACAAAAATATCGATATTTTTGATTAGCATGCGATGTCATAGATAAATTAAGTTCAAGCACTGATTTTGTCTAAAAATTTGTGCGACTTCACAGATTTACCAGTCGACCAGTACAACATCATGACCGACTACATTGCGACGTCGGTCAAATACAGAGGAATTGTCTTTCTATGTCAATGCACATTGTTGATTTTTATTCTGAATCGTTCGGTCTAATCATTTTACAAGGTAGAAGGGATAGAAAAAGTAAGCTTTCTAGAGGAAACAAGATGCACCATACAATGAGTCGTGGAGGTTTCGCACTAGCTACAAGAATAATCATGAACGAAATGTTCGAGGCAAGAGTATATGATAAATTGGACCATGGAATGTTAGAATAGGAAGTAAGGGCTACTACGGAATATCCCACACCCGATGAGGTTCCCGTTTTGAGAAATGGCCAAAGGGATACAAAGTGAGTGGGAAGAAGGAGGGTAAGTTCCACACCAAAGATGTGGAGTTGGTTGCCAAAAAAAATCTTAAGTTTTTCATTTCGTTTAGTTTATATGATATGAATGCTTGTTCAAGATAAAATTCGTGAAAGAGATTAATTATAAGTAATTTTTTAGAAGGAGATAAAACAAAAAAGGAGTCTGGCGAGTTCATATAGGATGGAAAGAATGACATGCTGGGGGTTGCACTAAATAAGGAAGAACATCAAGGGCGGATACGGGGTTTCGGCATGCGCGCTACACTTAGGGACATCTTTGTCAAACCACAGAATATTGATGTTGAAATCCACGTTAAGCCAACTAGTGGCTTATGTCTTGGTATAATTAAATGGGACGAAAATGCCACTTGACTTGGAGAGAATCGTTGCAAGTTCTAAACAAACACCGTGAACCCTCTCTCGTG
>JAULKJ010170841.1:0-14456 GCA_032355405.1 Rubia balearica
GTAAAAGCATAAGCTCATTTATTGCCATTTTTTGTAAGAATTGAATTGTGCCAATTTCTTTGGGACAGACGAAAATAAAAAGTGTGCCATTTTCTCCGGACGGAGGGAGTATTAAAAATGAGAATTTGCATAGTATTCAAGTGCTAAATTTCCATGCATCCCTTTTCAACCCCGAATTATCAATTGTTTCTTCGGAGTTCCAGCCCTTCCCTTCTAGTCTCAAATTTTCAATTATAACCCCGGTCGCAACCCTATTCTAGCATTAGGTCAAATTGAATTTTTTAAAATTTGTCTTTCCATAAAAAAATTCATATTAAACTCTCATAAACTCTCCACTAAATTAAAATTTATTAACACAATGATCTTATTCTTGTCATTTCAGCATATTTTGTTACGTTCATTCAAACTAAGAAATGATGATGATGATGATGATTACAGTCTTGTTACTCTTAAAGATCATTATATGCTGAATTTTTGAATGATAAAAGGTGATAATTATTTGTACAAAAATGTCACGAGAATTAAATTGCTAATCTACATTGTCATCATTGTAAAAATATTTTCTTGCACTAATGCACATTTACGTACCTAATGAAATGATAATTATCTCAAAACTTCAATCTTGAACGTGTCAACGGGTACCTTGTTACTCAGACCGAACAATCCAGGTACCCGCAATTATTTCGGACCGAGCCACGGGCCGCATTTTCAACTACCCGCACATGCGGATACCCGGATGTGTGGGTACTCGAACTTATGGGTACCCACATTTGAACACCCCTTTACATAAAACATCATCAAAACTGATATTGTCAAATTAAATATCGACTTCAAAAGCAGAAAACTCAATAAACTATACGTAAACATTAACTAAAAATCATAAAATGTCAACTACAACTAACATAACATCAACTGAAAATTATAAAACATCATCAAAGTTTAAATTGTCAATTTAAATGTCAAATTCAAAACAAAAAACCTCAATAAACTACACGTCAATTGAAAGAAACATAAACAGTAATAGAATATAATTAACCAAAAAGATGAACATCAACTATAATAGCATAAGCATCAATAAAATGACATAAACTAGGGGTGGAAAATAGACCCGCATCTCACGGGTCAAGCGGGTTACATATTTTTCAACCCGTGTGGGTATGGGTAAAATGGGTAATGAGTAATTGAAAAATATGGGTTTGACGGGTTGGGTTTGTGGGTTGACCGCATGTTTACCCATATGGGTTGAAACCCAGGGGTTTACCCATATGTGTTGGTATGTAAAATCACATGGGTCAAGATATGGGTTGAAACTTGCGGGCTTTACACATATGGGTTGGTATATAAACCCATATGGGTTCATACATGGGTTAAAATCCACGGGTTTATAAATTTTTGACCTGTGAGTTAATGATTTTTGACCCGTGGGTTTAGCGAGTTTCCACCCGACTTGTTTTGACCCAACCCATTTTCGATGACGATTTCCGTCGAATTGGCGGTTTCCGGCAAGAAAAGAAGAAATGAGAAAATAAAAATAATTTATGAAATTATGATATATATATATATGGACCAAAGTTATTTTATTTACACAAGAAATCCTTCACTTTTTGAGCAGTTTTTTTAAAGAATCACTTCAATTAGCATATGTAATAATTGCATAATGGTCTATGCCTAAAGTTTAGACTTATATATAGGCGTATATTTTTATAAATTATTTATTTATAATTTATATATATATAATACTAATGTTTAAAAATTGATTTAGTTGACTCAAAAACTCAATAATGCTATTTTTATTGGAAAAAAATAACATTGAAATTAATAAATGTGCTAAAATAACCTTATGTTTTACAAAAAAAAAGTTCCAAAATAATCCTGCATAATTCGAAAGTGTCAAAATAACTCTAATTTTCCATTGAAAGTGCTGAAACAACCCTGCATATGTTGACTATGGAAAATCCAACATTAACCATCTTGAAAATGACCGAAATACCTCTGCTTAATTTTCTTCAAAAGAAATTGATAATTTTACCTTATAAAAATATAAGGTAACTCTGGCCTTTGTTTTATCAATCTTCCCGAGGAAAATGGGTTTGTTTAAAACATACTAAGTTACTTTTGTATTTTGCCCATCTTATGATACTCCTTCCATTTATTTAACAATGACATACTTATCAAAAATATTTTTTTTTTGTTGGCACATCTGCAGCAATGGCCAAATAAGGAAAGGGACAATTTTACAATTGACCATTTATCCTCATACCTTTTACCAATTTACATTTAAACCCTAATGTTATCTTTGGCCAACACACCCAAATATTGTTAACATATAATATCGATGGAGATCTGTGAAGCCTCGTTCGCTTTTGCCGCCGTTTACCTCGCCATCGTGAAGCCTTGCCGCCATGAAGCCTCGCACCGCTTCCCAACACCGATCTGTGAAGCTCTCGCCGTCATGAAGCATCGCCGCTGACTGTGAAGCCTCATCGCCGCCTTTGTTCACCGCTGACGTTTGTCTTTCCTCGACTTGGCTTTGTTCGCCACTGACCGGGCCTCACCAGATCTCTCCGCCGCGATGACGGACTCAAAGGCCGGTCAGCTCGAAAATTCACCACCTCTTTGAGCTGAATCCGAATCTCCCTTCCAATTTGCCAAACAGTTGCCAAACAATTTTAAATTTGAATCTGAATCCAAGTTGCCAAGTTACCCTTTTGCCAAACAGTAATTTTGGCTAATGCCAAGTTGCAGAGAACAAGTTGTACTATGGTCAGCTTTATCCAAGAATCAAATATGGGTTGTCATTGTTAAAGAAACAGAGGGAGTAAAAAGAAATATCCAAACTAATAATGTGATTTTTGTTTAAATCAGGTAACTCTTGGCTTTGTTTTATCAATCTTCCAACGTAAAATGTTGAAAGGTAATTTTACAACTCAAAGTTATTACCTAGCCGTTTGTAATGGAAAATTATAATGGCCATTTGTTGGCCATGAACTCTAACTTAGAGCATGTACAATGGGTTTTGAAGTGGTCTGAATTAAAAATTGGGACCAAATAGGGATAATAATTAGTCAGCCTGCGGGCACGGGTTGGAAAACTCCAACTGGCCGAATACTGACATGAAGCAGAGTTTCACGTGGGCATGGGGCAAGGCTGCTGCCTTTTGCATTTGTTTTCCCCTTGGCTGCCACGTGGAAATCACTGGTTGGGCCACGTGGCAGAGGGGTCCCTCATTTTTTAAAATTTCTTGAAATTATTTTATACTTTTTAAAAATCCCAAAAAATGGAAAAAATTTGCAAAAAAAAATCTGATTATTATTTTTTAAAATCTAAATAAATTTTTGCATCTTTTTAAAATCAAATTACATTCTTTTAAAAAAATATGTTTTTTTGTTTGATTATGGTTCATAAAATAAATTGTACAAATTGAAATTATTTTCGAAAAGAAAATTTGAAAAATAAAAATCCAATTCATTAATTATTGGTGTGTTATTAAATTTCATGTTTAAATTTATTTTGTTAGGTAAATTTATTTGAATTAATTATTAAAGGTATAATTAATGAGTAGGATAGAGAGAATCAAGTGGGTCCATGGAGTGATTTGAGAGTGGTTTTCATGGAGAAAAAATGGAGTGTTTTAGTTATGGTTTGAATTGCTGAGGTGAAGGAGAGATATTAATTATTTAATGAATTGAAGCGATAATAGTGGTTTGAAAGTGGTTTTACCGTAGTCTTATTACTGAAATTAAATGAAAGGGTGTTTTCACACGTTATCTCTTGTCTATGTTCATCTGTGAATTTAAATACATTGCCAGTTTTTTTTAATTGTATATCTTGTATAATTTTTATCCCTAACATTATGTTTTCCTATTTGGTAAAATTATCCAATTTTATAAAAGAAAATTAATAATGGGTATTTTGGTCATTTTGGAATAGTCCATGCTGGAATTTTCACAATCAACGCTGATAGGGTTCTTTCAACACTTTTGTCAATAAATTAGTGTTATTTCGACACTTTCAAATTATACATGATTATTTCATGTAAAATATAGAGTTAGTTTTGTATTTTACTCATTTTATAATAAAAAGAAACATCCAAACTAATAAAGTGATTTTTTACGGTAAATTGGCAAAAAAAATTGACCTGAACAACCAAATTAAATTCATCATTTCAAAAGATAGAACCGATTTAGATCTCCTTATAAAAGATAATAAAGATATTATATCTTTAATCATGAATTTTAATAATCCACAAATATATTAGATTTCTAAAAAAATAGAATTGACCAACAGTTGGCGCAATACCCAGAATTTTTTCTCCTACGCTGTACCTCCAATCCTTCACTTTTATTATATTTTTAAAAAAATTATCGTTTCGATGAAATCGATATCTCATTAAACCCATTACAAAAATAAAATAATAATGGATTGGTGGAATGGGCGAAGAAACGGAAGGCCCTCTTTCCTCCTAGGTGGTCGTAACCTTTTTCTGTTTGGAGTACCCAGAAGGAGATGATTCATTTTCAATTTATTTTATTTCATAGGATAATATACATTTATACATTTCAGTTATTGAATAAATTTTTATTTTTTATTATAAAATACTAAGCAATTTTTAAACTACTAACTCGGCTGCTAAACTCCTTATAAATCATCCTAGGTAGGAGAGATCAAATAAAGAATATATAATAATTCTAAATTATAATGAGGTTATCCTTATATTAGTATTTGTTTTCCCTAGTGCATAAATTGATGGATTTCTTTTTAAATGCCAACGCAATAAAAACATAAGTAATTTAATTTTAAAAGAAATAGTATTAGGATGAGAAATTCAAATACATGGTGTTTGGTTTATGATAAAATATGAACTTTTTTTTATTAATGGTGCATTGATATCACATCAATGACACATTTCATCAATGATGAGTGTTACAATATATAGTGTTATAACAAACCAAAGTCTAACGGGAATAAGATTCTAAATCTATAAGGAAATTACCATCTATAACTAATTCTATAAGGAAACTAATTCTATAACATAACTACCATTTATAACTTTTTCTACAAGGAAAGGGTTTCTATTTCCTTATCAGTTTAGAAGCACGAAATCAATATATCCTATATTTTTCAAACTTACCCCTGTAATAATATTTTGATAGAAGTGCATATATAACCCTATATAATTCACAAAAGTGCATATAAAACCCAATGACAATTGAAAGTGCAAATATAACCCTAGATAGTTATTGTATATGCAAATATAACCTTTTCCGGCAGTTTGAAGCCAAATTACGTCAAAAAGACAAATTTACCCCTCTTTAAAAAATACAAAATACAAAAAACATTGAAATTACATTCATATCCCTAAAACCCTAAACTTCTTCCTTAAATTTTTCTTTCTTTCTTCCTCTTCTTTCTTCTTTTCTTCTCCCGCAACTTCTTCGTTTCTGTTCATTTTCTCTTCTTTTTTGCCACTGACAAATGGTCGATCGTGATCGCACCGCCGTCGGACACCACTAGGTCCGGGTCCACCTGAAGCGCGAAAGCTACGTCGATGTCCTAAGGGCCCGCAGAGGAGCAGCGGATGCGACTCAAGTTCTCGCCACCATCACCCTCTTCCCCATCGGCAGCACCCTGTTTGCAGTCGCTGGTCTCGACAATAATGGAAGATGGCATCGGCACAAAGATCAAAGGCACGGTAAATTGATAGCTAGACAAAGATCAAAGGCACGGTCTCGACAATAATGGTAGATGGGTCTCGATTTTCCAGCGCTTGACAGAGTGGCGCCGGAAATGGTGGCGGATGGTAGCGGAGGTGGCGGTGGTTGTACGGGTGGCGAGCGGGGAGAGGGATTGGTGGTGGTGGAAAGGTGAGGGTGGTGGTGGAGACCACTAGTTAAGTTCTTTATGAATCTTTTCGGGAAGAGATCGATCGATAACGCCACCGATCGGGAAGGGTTTTGATTTAGAAGGGATGGCTGACGCATAGGGTATTTATAACCAGCAGGCTGCTCCGTGTAAACCGGTGAATCAAGAATGCTGTTTAAAAAGACATTTTTGACATCAAGCTGTCTCAAAGGCCAATTGCAAGTGACAGTAATGGATAAAACAGTACGAACAGTAAATGTCTTCACCACTGGACTAAAAGTATGATCGTAGTCAAAACCAGGTGATAAGATATCAAAAATGTTATTTATTATATTTTTCTTAGTTTAGTATTTTTAGGAGTTTAACACTATACTCTTTTTCCCATTGGGTTTTTTAATGAAGTAGCGTGATCATTTTAGTTTATTTTTATTATTATTAATGAAGCCATAAACTCAGCCATGTTGGTTTAGAAGAGTTTTGATAATATTTTAATTAGTGTTTAGAATATTCAGTTTAATTTTGACTAGAATTAGATTTGGTAAAATTATATAAAGCAATATTTTTTAAGATTGCTCATTGATGGAAGCAACCAAGATTACAAAGTGTAGCAGCCGAGATTCCATGGATTAAGAATAATCAGATTACATGGAATACGAGATTGCATGGAATATTGATTAGAATAGGTATGGTACAATCACGGCCAGATTAATCAACATGCACGCCCGGCCGAGATTTGATTCAAAATTAGAAGTAGAATATTACTAAGATTTGATTTTTGGTATTTTAGTTAGACATGGTTTTAACTTCCTTAAACTGCCATGAGATTGATTCTGATTGTGATTAGGTTTCCTTTTGGTCGAAATTCTCCTCTATTTAAAGAGAGGAATGGCCGAAACTTTTACAACTTTTATCAATTATATTCAGACTTTTGAGATATTCTCATTATCTTCATTGCTACTTAAACTCGCAGGCTATTTAAGTTTCAATTTTCCTTTATAATCGTACCCTGCGGGCTAGATGTTTATAGAGAAACCTTGTAAGTGTACCCTGCAGGCTAAACGCTTATAAGTCGAGTTGAGTGTACCATGCGGGCTATACGCTGTGATTCGAGCATTTATTTGAGTTGGGCAAGATCCTCGTATAAATAAAGATCCAATTTTCATATATCCAGAGTTTTCGTAAGGAGATTCATATCAGGTTCAAACCTAATTTCAATGAACCCATGGTCCCAAAACATTGAATTAATATGCATTCATTTATTTAGGAAAGTTTTACTATGACCCCAAACATTTACTTTCACCCCGTCCACCACTATTCAAAGGATCCGAATTGGACTTTATAATATATCATGATATTTAAGTTTAATAGTTATACCATCACGGTTATTACGATTGTACAACTTGTTGATCTTCGTTTCTTACAATTAGGTCCTCCGATTGGATTTCCGTTAACGTTACTTTCCTTAACTATAAAAAATATCAAATATAATATTCTAGCCTTAAATGTGAATTATAAAATATTTGTGTCAGGGTGATAAATTCTCCGAAAGCGCTAGTGCATGTTCTAGAGTAACCGGTAATGGTTTCTTCAAAGTCAAAATATGGAATCCGATGATGTTTCGACATTACTTTAGGGCATGAACCCATTCATTTCCTAACAGGTGTAATTTGGAGTTACATCCTGGTGGTTTGGAGAGACATCCGCTTCAAGCTGATTTGTATTTCGAGGTACGAGTAAAAAAATTTCTTTTTGCACTTTAGTCCCTTTAAGAATCTTGGAATAGTCGCAATTAAAAATTGGCAGCACTAAAATTCAATTCAATATAAACAATCATTGCCATGCATTTCCTCCTGCATCGGGTGTACGTAATGAAGTCAAAAATCAACATTGATTGTTTGTCCAAATTTACCAAGAATTACAGTATGGCCCCAAAAATTATTAGGCCAACCTCCATACCTCCGAATTGTACAAAAAAAATTATTCCAACCATATGTGTCATAAAATGAAGATTTCATACACGGTTAAGACCTATCTTGAAGTGCTACTATATGTTTCAGAGATAATTTGTGTGTTTTTAGTGTAATTTTACCTATCAAAGCCCAATATTACCCATTTTTTATGTAACATAAAAAAACCAACATCATAATTACTGAATTCAACCATTAATTCTGAATGAATTAATTTCTAAAAAGTGAGCCAGTTTTACACAATCTAAGTTCATCAAAAATACTACAGCTGTACAGAATTCAAAGTTTTACAGACTCATACAACACTTTCATATATAGTAACGAGAAAATGGTTCCACATCATCATGTATAGTTTTTTCATCCCCATCGCGGGTACTTGTACCCACATCCATGTCCTACACATCACATTTGTGGTTTGTTGGAAATTATCCAACGGTTGCCACAACATTAGGAAATTGATAGCCAAAAACTTTGCCCATGTGGTCAAACCAGGATCTCTGATACTTGGATTTTTCGAGCAAATTCTGTACACCCACCTCCAAGGCGGAAACTCTGGATTCAAGGGAAGGGACTACTATATCAGCCGGTTGTTTGTAGAAATAATCCACACAAATCTTACCCCATTGGTTAGCCATAAACATCATGGGGACGGAGGGTGACTCCCACTCTAGAACAGGGGGCCTAGCTGATACTGCAGAAACCATATAACCTCATCTTATCCCGTTCTTCTCTCAAAATGTTAACTATCTTATCACCAAGATTCCATCGAATTTGCTTCTTTATTGCGTACAAGTGGGTGAGCCTATGTTTTTGGAATTCCATGTTAATATGGGTATATTCTAGACGCCACAAAGTGATACCATCCATTCATTTCTGGAGCCAGAGCATTCTTTGGAATTTTTCTCCATCCAGGTTTGACCAACTCATATACGTCGGTTCCTTCCCTAATTTCTGTCCCGGTCTCTCTACCAACTGGATCTTGTAAGAAGTAGTAGGAATTCCCCACAGTAGTATGGAGTGCAAGGAACTCATCCCTATCGCTTAGAACATTGGGAAACCTGAACAATTCATTTATAGCTTCAGCTTTGAGATGAGTCCTTTGTTTGATTCATGTATAAATCCACCCTCCAAGACACAATGATATATCCTGGTACTTTTTTGTTAACACAATTGGCTAAGAAGGAGAGGATGCATGGCGTGTCATTTTCACATTGGATTTAGGGGACATTTCCTAAAAAACACATTCGGGCATTTTATCAAACACATTGGATGCGACCGAAGTTATTCATAATATGAAATCATCTATGCATGCATATGAGACTACAAAGGAAATTTAAGAATATATTTAAAGAAGTGGATGTGAATTACCTTATTCTATCAGCTATGTTGTTGGGGAATTGTCGGACCTCAGTGGGAATTTATTGAGGGAGGGAGATAGTTACTGCCTCTGGATGTTGATATTCTGATGTTTTAAACCTAAAAATGTGGATATTTATACTTTTCAGACTTACACTGGTATTTTTAATATACTACCAGTGTATAAACCGTCAAATTCAAACAAAATTTTCCCGAAGTACCTAGCATCGGTAACATACCGGTGCATGGACATGATTATACCGGTGAAATTTCGTTCCACAAGCAGCTGCTGATGGCTTCTTTAAATGAGCATTGATAAAAATAATTTGGACCCGAGAGAAACTTGTAAATTTTGTTATCTAAGTACCAAGCACCGGTATATGTGCCAGTGCATTTGTACAAAATATTGGTGTAAAATCTTCACAAAAAAGCTACGCGACGCTGCTTTAAATGGCCATAACATTTAATTTTTGGACCCGAGGGCAAAATATATTTTTTAAGCACCTAGCACCGGTATAAATGTCATTGAAATTATGTACTTTACCGGTTTATAATATAACACAACGCAACTGCTTATAGCAATTCCTCACTCACAAAGTGACTAACATTAGAAGAGTAGTCGGACGGTACCTTCATGCCTTGAATGCTCTCACACACCGATCTCTTCTCAGCAACTGATAAATTGTAAGGAGCGGGAGGCAGGTACGTTCTCATCCTCTAACCTCCGGTGCCAGATCTAACCGAATGCCCAGCTCCACCAAATCTTTCCTGGAATTTAAGCTATCCTTAGTCTTCTCGGGGACATTTAGTAGCGTGCCTAATAAATGCTCACAAACATTCTTCTAAATGTGCATGACATGCAAACAATGTCTAACCAGAAGATTCTCCCAATACGGCAGATCAAAGAAAATCTATCATTTCTTCAACGGTCCCTCTACACTACACCAACCTTTGATAACTTCTTACCAAGAATGACATTCAATTTCTTCACCTTGTTGTGAATAACCACACCAGTCAACGGTTTAGGTGCCTTTCTCCTCTCCTTCCCACCAACGAATGCCACGGTGTTATCTCGCAACTTGTGCTTCAACGGGAGGAATTTTTTGTGCCCCAAATATACTGTCTTCTATCAATTTTTCAACGGATGGTACTTGGTCTCATCCTCACAAATAGGACAAGCCTCTTGGCCCTTGACTACAACCGAAAAGGTTTCCAAACGCCGGGAAATCATTTATGGTACAAAAAAGCATGGTCTTCAAGGTAAATCCTTACCAAGAAAACCATCAAACATTAAAGCGTCGTTGGACCATAGCACTTTCAAATCTTCTATCAAAGGGGCAAGATAAGTGTCAATGTCATTTCCAAGTTGTTTAGACCCTGAAATCATCATGGACATCAACATATAGTTCCTCTTCATGCACAAGTACGGGGGGGACTATAAATGGAAAGCATAACTGACCATGAACTGTGTTTCGAGGACATATTTCCGAAAGGGTTCATACAATCAGTACACAAAGCCATTACCAAATTTCTAGTTTCGGAAGCAAACTTTCGATACATCTTATCAAAATTCTTTCACTGGTCTGCATCAGCAGGATGACGAATCATATCATCATATTTACAATCTCCCTTATCCACGTACCATGTCAAGTTCTTTGCATCCTTAGCATTCTTAAACAACCTTTTTAGCTCGGAATAATCGAAAGGTACCACATACATTTGGCCAGCACCCGCCTCCTCACCGACCCAACAAGTTCTCCACCGACAGCCACATTTCTCCTTTTCTTATAATGGGAAAAGTTACATATCAGACAAGGAATATGATCATTTAACTAACCCCTATATAAGAAAAAATCATTCGAACAAGCATGTATCTTTTCATACTCCATTCCCATCAGACACAAAATTCTTAGTTTCATAAATGTTGTCCGGTATACCATTGTCGGCCGAAAACTTCTCATTCAGAAACTTAAGAAATTTATTCATATAGTATCGCTCCATGAACCAACACCTTTCAAATTAAACAACTCTATCAAACATGACATGACTGTGCCTTTCTTCTTGCAACTGGGATACAATGGTCTATCCTTCTCACCTAGAAAGTTAGCCAAAACCTCAGGCCTTCCTCTAAATTCATTAAATACCTCTTCGCACATGTCATCCAATTTTGCAGCTCCAAAACACTCTCCCTCACTACAACTACCACCTCCGGGGGTGATTTTTTCCCATGAAACGTCCACGCCGCATAATCTTTTGCAAACCCTCTGCTATACAAATGGAGTCTCAGCATTTCCTTATTGTCAGTAAGATTTCCATTTCTATAATCACGATGAGGACACAATATTCGCTTCTCACGACTAAAAGCATGCTCCAAAAACTCATCCATGAAACCAATATATTCTTCGTTCACCCTACTAACATTGGAATACACATGCTTACACCTCTCGATGGCATGATGCAACTCTACACATCAATAAATGTGCAACAATCAAACTTCCACACAATTAATTACAATACAATTTCATTACCACATACAAATCATGCAAGATCATTAATGCACCACATACACAATTCCACATTAAAATTACCACATCCATAATATACCCCATGACAATCAATAACCATAGCATTAACTACACAACCTTGAAAACAAAAGACAAACTAATATCAACAATGCTACCCCAATCACCACAAGATGATCAAACACACAAGATATATATGTTCTCCATACCAAAACCAACAATAACCATCAATAATATACATCAACATATTTTTAAAAAAGGTACATTTAAGGGTCTTCATAGGAGATTATTCAATATTTTCAACAACCCTCAAAAGGGCATTAATGAACTCTTCTTCCTCATTTTCCCATTTCCCCATTTCTCCATTTTTAACCCGTAAAAAAAAAGTGGTAGATGAGCATTAAATGCATGGTATACACCGATAATTTCATAAAAATACCAGTGCAAATGACATAACATGACAAAAATTGAACAGACACTGGTAATAAACCAGACAGGTGCATTTTTTTGGGAAATTCCCGCAATTTCTGGATCATATGCACTGTAATATACCAGTGCATGATCCATATTTTTGGCACCAACAATACACGGTGGCTCCAAAAAAATGCACCGGTAAAACTTAAACCTGTGGACTGAACAACAATAGCACCGCTACCTTGTTGGGGATATTAATCCTTCAAAGACAGTATCGAGCAAGAGAAAATTAAAAACAACAAATAACAAATATACCAATTTACGTGAAAACCCAAATCGGGAAAAAACCACGGCAAATAATTTCAATCAACTAGAAAATAGAAGAATTTTACAAAGTATGTTTGATCTCTCTTAATACACTATGTCTCTAAACCCTCTTTTATTCTCCCTAACCAAGCACCCAAACTCACAAACTTTCACTTACTAACTTGGCGGCTCTAGCATAAACACGTTCTATTTATACTAACACCCACCCTTAAACCCTAGGTATAATCTATTGGGCCTAGACTCTTGTAGCCCATTTAGAATTAAACCTAAGTCAAACAAACTCTATTTGGACTTTGAGGAGAAATTCCAACACTTGCAATATGTTAGTTATTGCTAGAGACTAGTTAAATTGGATGTCAATCCCAATTATTGTAATCGCCACTGCGCTTTCCAAACATGATTTATTTTTAAAAAAAAACACTTGCTTTCCTTTGTTTTCCCTTGCTTTGATTTTGTAATTATTCAGGAGATGTAGTTTCAATTGCTGGTTTTGATTTGGGAGCAATTCGAATTTCACGAAGCTAAGTTGGGTCTTTATAGTTTAGGTTATTGATAGGGTTAATTGTTTTAATTAAATTAGTTTCATGAATAATTATGTCTGTGTATCTAAAAATGTGGAATGTTTATGCAATTTAATTCCTAATTCCTTTATAAGATTATTTTTTATTTTCCTATTTTTCTAATTGATTATTTTTATATTAAAATAAATTTTAGCCAAGTACACGAAAAGAAGTACTTCCTATATCACAAATGAATCAGCAGACTATTTGGTCAACTTTGTCAAAGCACGTTTGACCATAAATTTCAATTAGTATATAGGCACTAATATCACCATGTAAGCTATTGTTAGATTCCCTGCATCATACATTCTTTGAATATCAAATATTAATACACCGTTAGTATCTGTAATTATAGTAATCGATGATCAAACATGGTTTAAGAAAACTGACCAAAAAGTTTGTTGATTCGGCTTGGACGAAGTGAATAGATATTCTTTATTTATAATATTGAAATATATATTTTTAAAACTATTAGGACCTAATCTCATAAAAAAATATTCTAAAATAATTAAATTAAACAAGAAATAAAAAATATTTAAAATAAACAGAAATGATCGTGGAAGAGATTTTGATACGGTGGTTCAAACACCACACCCAAGCTAAGTAAGTCGGTAGAGACCATACCTCTCCGCTTTCACCATTTTGTTCATCGTGAACCTACGGTTCCATAATCTTGTATTTTAATATTTTAAGCATTTTCCATATTAATAATTAATATACTATCCGAACAGGTATTTTGTAAATACCGTAGTCGAGACCCATACCTTATACATGAATTCATAATAAGTTGTATTTGTTGATGTGTTGTATTTTGATTTCAGGTTTTAACTGTCTCAAAACTCTCGAGATCAAGAACTACTCCTTCCGTCCCACCAGTTTTGACCTATTTTTTATCAACTTTTTCAGAGCATGTTTGACCATCAATAACTTTAACTACAGATAATAATGGTATATTAAATTTTGATATTTAGAAACTACGTAAACATAGAAGTCTAACAATATCTCACATGATAATATTAGAATCTACGGTATATTATTAAGAAATTATAATATTATTTGAATATTACTTGTAATTGTAATTAGATTACAATTCATTTTCTAGTTGAGTTTAGATCTTTTGTACTTCTATATAATTTACCTCAGAGTATGAATACAAACACACAGTTATTACCCCGTAAATTCATCATATATACTAATTAAAATTTATGGTCAAATATGGTTTGAGAAAGTTGACCAAAAAATAGGTCAAAATTGGTGGGATGGAGGGATTATAAGGTTTAGTCATTTCTTTTAAGATATAAGGAATACTCCCTTGTCCCAGAATAAATGACACCCTTTTTGGTCAATTTTCTCAAACCATGTTTGACCATTAATAACTTTAATTACGGATATTAATGGTGCATTAAAATTTGATATTTAGAAACTACGTAAACATAGGAGTCTAACAA
>JAULKJ010170945.1:0-14453 GCA_032355405.1 Rubia balearica
TCGGGTTGCATGAATCGGGTTATAAACTTTATGACTACTACACGTTGTATGATAAAAGTTTAATATTGCAACTAAGATCTTTTACCTTTTATAATTTTAATTAAACCGATCTTTGCATAAACTTATGGAAACACAGTTTTTCCCAAGATTTTGCCTAAAATAATATGTCCACCAACTTTTATTTAGGTGGTACTTGCATTGGTATTGGAGATAGTCTAATTTTAAAGTAATGTTAATGTTAATCGTTGACCAGGGCAAATTATACCTTAAAATGGAGATACATTGAGAATTGTAATACAGTAGTATTAGTTAGAATAAAATGCTTAGATAATCTCAGTTCATTGGAAAGTGCAAATATAACCCCACTAATTTTAAAGTACAGATATACCCAAGTCCGGCAAAAATATGTGCCATTATACCCTGGGTATCGTTTACTGGAGTTGACCCTCAAATTTCTAGCTTTGACTGGGAACAAATTTGCCAAAATGCCTCCATTTTTTATTCGCCTAAATTAATCTGGCCATTTTACCCTTTTAAAACAGTGGGCCCGCGTGTTTGGCTTAGTGGATATAAACTATTGGGGTGATTGAATCATTTTATTTCTCTGCGGGTTCAGAGCTACATCTTCGAAGTAAATTTGCAGAGTTCACTACATCTTCGCGTAAATTTGCAGGGTTCAAAGCGTAAATAGTTTTATTTCTAGCAGAAAGGTAAGTTCGAAGCTACATCTTCAATTCACGTTCGACTACAGAACATGTATGCTTGCGAACTTAAACTTGAATGATACATGAACCCTAATTTGATTTCACTCAATTAGGGGGCAATTGATATGTGAAAGGAGAGTGCTAATTATGTGGGGGAATTGAGGGCTAGTTGATGTCATGAATCTGGTGATAATTTGTCTAGTTATTTTTGTTATGCAGCCGGCATGGAGGGTTCTAAGTTCAACAACCGCATCCATCGCGAGCGAATTATTTGTTCGATTTGTGAGATAGAAACCTCAATATGCGTTTTGAGGTCGTCTAAAACCCTTGGCAGACATTATTATCAATGCACCGAACATGGATTTCATGAATCGTTGGTTGTAGATGCGGCTGAAAGAGGCAGAGGGATTGTTGTAAGTTTATTTAACTCCCAACATGATGCTCGGAGAATAGCAGTTGAAGATGAAGAAGGAGAGGTGTTTTGGCCAGTGGAACTCGAAACGTTGCGAAATTGAAGTTGTGCAACTGCAACGCAATAAGCAAGGTTTTGACTTATCTTAATTGTGTCTTCTTGGGATCGAATATGGTTTGTTTTCTGATGTGGTTGTTGCACAATTGATGGAAATATATTTGTTGAAGTTTGCATGAGTATTTGGTGTTGGAGTTAGGTAGGTAGTGAATAATGTTAAGGACAGGTGGTTTTGATGTCTGTTTCAGATTGCATGAATATTTGGTTAGGGAGATAGTAACTTAGATGATTGATTTTGTTGTTGTTTTTCATTCAAGTTAATTAGTAACTAAAGTTTTTAGAATTACCTTGCAAGTGTAGTGCTTTCGCTGACGAGTAATGGTTTGATAAAGTTTGATCATCGGAGCTGTATGGTATTGTTTTTAGCATGGGGTGGATCCTAAGTGAACTTCATAAAGCACAGCCAAAGCACATGACTTCGTTCAAATTTCTTGCTTTTTGCTTTTATTTTTTTACTTCTCCTTTTATTTTTTGTTTACTTTTTACTTTTTTTCATTGACTTTTTTACTTTTTCCATTTAATTTTATTTCCGAAAAATGAAATTCATTTCAAATATTATAATGTATTCTTAAATTTGACATTCAACTTATTTTGGGTGACTAAATTTATTTAGATTAAATGTTAGTAATAAAATTAATGAGTAGGATAGAGAAAATCAAGTTGGGTCCATGGTTAGTTGAGAGTGGTCTCTTAAGTTGTTTTTTAGGGTGAGTTAGAAGAGAGAGATTGAGAAAAATAATATATTTAATTGGTAAGATACCCCTAGCGGTCTCTACCACTGCACATGGCCTTATATGACCACATGTATTCGAAAATATGGGTTATGTATGCACCAAAAAATACGTTTTTAGAAGCAACTATGAAAGAGAACCGAATATGTAAATTGAACAAATGAAACATTGAATTAATAGTTATCTATCATAAAGTTTAAAGTTTCGGGCTGATGGAATAACAATTACAAAAGCATTGGGTTCATTCCCTAGAGCTAGTTCGTAACAGTAGCTAGCCGATGCAAAATCCACAAAAGCATCAACAAACGACTAGTTTGTAACATGAGGTTCATTTTGTAGAGTCATAATTCCCCAAACAGAAGAAGGCCACAATTCCTTCAAGCACCAAAATAAGAGCTACTTAAATGATCAAAAGAAGCAACAAAACCATTCTCAAACTTGGTTTTTGGGTGGGGTGGTTGCTAGCTGGTTGGTTGTGGCTTGTTCGTGGATTTTGGAACCACATCAGGAGCTAAAGTTGACCCCTACAGGTTTGCAGCCTTGGGAATAGACTAGAAAAGTTCTCCCCCGCACCATATTTTTAATTGTCTCGATACCGATTGCCAAGGGACTAGCCGCCTAAACAGAGAGAGCAATACTTCAAAAAATTTATTAAAAATCAGCAACCATCGAATTTGAAGGTCCTATTAGAAAATGTTACCTTCGGAATTGATGGATCGATAAGTGGTCGGTCTTCAAGTCTCTTCCCATCAGCGTGGTTGAACATTGTAGCAACATTTCCCCATGATGAAAAATTTAATCTAATGAATAAGAATGTAATCATATATGTCGACGATGGATATATTATTAATTAGTCATGTTTTACATCTCCCTTGTAGACTAATGGTATGTGCGCAAGTTTTGTAGAGGTTGACACGTTTCCCTCAATTCGTCGAGCAATGGACCGGTGTTACCACCAACATGTTCATTAGCATTGTACTCAATAATTTCATCCTGATCTGAGCATCACCCTCATTTACCTCAGCCCTGATCATATTGGCGTCCACATTTTTTATATGTTCCGCAGCCACGTTGTTCATCTGTGCACTACCATTGTTGTCCGCGTGGCTCAGTTCAATTATAGAATCGACGCGTAGGACAGAAAAGGACGAGGATACTGACTGTTAAACAACTTCTCAACCGTCTCTAATGATGCCACCATCAGTCACTCCAATTCTAAGTCCCAGTCAAATAGATATCCTTCAGTTTGGATATTTGTATCATCTTCCACAACATGTCAAACTATTTAGAGAAAATCAATTTAATTGGGGCACTACTAATTGTGGAGGAAATCATAATTTTAAATTCATAATACTTGTGGATCGGTAGTTTCGTTGTGCTTGTTCAATCTCAAAGACCTTCTAGTCGATGGCTTTATAGTCGTCAACTTCTTTGCCCTGTTCTTGACTTGTGTTGGCTCCTCAGTGGATGCCACATCTTGAACAACCTAAACACTATTTGTAAAATAATTCAGAAAACAAAAAATCTAGGAAGTTGCAAACATAACCACAAAAATGTTGAACAAGTTCATATTATATGAACAAAAAAAACCAATTGGCACTTCAGGCTGATCTTGTGTAGTATGGATGTTTTGTTTAATAGCCAGTCAATGTGTGTGTTTTAGTATTACAAAAAATAAAATGCATCGTAAACTGGTTGGTATATATACCTGTAGTTCAACTTGCTCATTTGCCAAAACTACTTCCTATAGAGGTACCGTGCGTGTCTACAAATAGCAACAAAAATTGATGATCATAACAAAGATTCCATAATGTGTTAGTGATATCGAAAATTACAAAGTTTGAAAGTGCTACCTTCCCTGACCTTCCTCTCTTCGTGCCATGCCTCGCACTTGGTTCACGTGTGGTCTGGGATAAAGTTCCCTCTTTCATATGTACAAAGAGAACAACAAATGTAAGGACTTAAACAATATCTATGTTTCAAACGATTTCAAAAAAAATCTAATTAATGAATCAATACCTCTAAAACATTAGTTCTGTTCAATGCCCGTTTATTTTCTTTGGCAGTTAGGCCTCCAACACATGTCTTTATTTTGTGATAAAATTCTCCGCACTTGCTGCACTTATGAGTGCTTGATCGTTTCATCTTCCCAATCATCTCTTGTTCTCTTGGTCTATTCCAAAATAACTTGTGAGGCACTGGAAGTATCATATGGTTTTACGCCTTCTGAAACAAAGCCTTTGTTAGCATCAGGTAGCTGTATTCCTGAAGTGGGTGCCTTTTGTGCAATAAAACCACTGTTGCGTGTTTACACGGTATGCCCCTATGATCCCAAACCCCACATTTGCAAGACTTTGTGTCCAGCTTAACCGTATAATTAATCTCACCATTGACGACCTCATATGTCATGTTTGAGGGTTGGAAGAAGGAGACTCTCCTGGACTGTTTAATGGCAATTCTGATCATCTCCTCTGATCTGGTACAGAGGTAAGTGCTCCACGCAAGACTCTTCTTATATCTATCATGAATTCTCCCCATAACTTTGTGGCTCAATTGTTCCAACAGAGAAAATATTAGCAGATTATGCAAGGAGCCGAGCTAGTTGTTGAAGGATTATGAAGGGTTGTTTGTGACATTGGCATATTTGAGATGCTTTTTGAAGGCATACCTTACCCAGAAAGAGTCCCTTAGTCCTGCAAGGTAGTTATATGCACCCCTATCCAAAGCCTTAATTCTAGACATAGCCTATTTAAAGTCCCATACATTGTACGCCATGGATGCATTCCAAAAAAGCTTCTTAAAAATTACAGCCGGCCACTTCTTCCTGAAATTTGCGTATATGTGTCTGTTGCACCTTCTCTGTGTGGCATGAGGCACGGATTCCTCAATAGCCTCAAGCAAACCCTAAGAATAAAGCAGAAGAAAATAGTCCATATTCTCGACATTGACACATAATTATGGTAGATAGATCACTTCATACATATACTGGGGGTTTCATGTGAACTTAATCATGTAACACCATGGTATATAAGCACTTTAATAGAAAACATGTGGTCATATAAGAAACTTTCATTAAAACATACGGTCATAAAAGTGACTTTCTTAAGTGAGATGCTGTCAGCTAAAATCACACTAAATTAAGGCACAAATCAGCCAACTATTATTCAAGATTGAATGAGCAACGCAGAATCATGTTAATATGGTAAGCGAATATTCTATGATAAAATCTGGCAGGTAGGTTCCAAAATTCTCATAATTATGAATCTAAGTAATTCAGCATCCCAATCAAATGACCAATTAATTAACTTATGCAAATGAAGACAAATTAAAAAGTGTGAACCTTTTGCCAATGAGTCATAAAAGTCCAATGCCTATCTCCGACGAAACCTCCAAGAAAATTAATCATAATTATGAAAAAGAATAGCCAACTATCTTTGGACTCTCCTTCGGTGTATGCTATAACAAGAGGAAAAAAAACCCTTCATCCAAGTCGTTGTCTATAGCACTGAAGAACGCACCTCCATACAAACCCTTAAGGTGGCAGCCATCGAAGCCAAGATATGGTCGACACCCTTCAGGAAATCCTTTTTCGCACCATCGAAGCCAATAAATACCCTCTTTATTGATGGCACATTTACACCCCACACCGAACCATGGCCACACTCCCTGGATTGCTCTTCACAACCTAGACACAGTATTGGGGGATAAATTTGAATGACTCCCTGTGATTTCCATTGATCAATTCCAAGGCCTTCTTTTTTGCTCTCATCAACTGGTGCCTCTATGGTTGCACACCGTATAACTACAACTGAGCCATCAACACTTTATTAGAAACAATCTTATCAACCTTTACTATCCCCAGAATGTTGTTAGCAATCCAGTTGTGTGGAACCAAAACCCCACCATCCATCTCACATGTTTGTTCACAATCAAGACTTGATTAGAAACAATCTTATCAACCTTTAATATCCCCAGAATGTTGTTAGCAATCCAGTTGTGTGGAGCCAAAACCCCACCATCCATCTCGCATGTTTGTTCACCATCAAGAGCCTTCACACAAAACGTGTGTCCATTGGGCAGAGTTGAATAATGCATCCTTCATCTTTGCAAACAACAGTTATTCTTTTCTTCTCACTTCCAAATGTCGAAACCTGAACTCCTACTGTATGGAGAACTCTACTAGTACTTTTTTTTTAAAGTATCTTTGACTTTGGAAATAACCCATTGCTTTAAATACACCTTCCTAGATTCATCCGGCTGAAACTTTTCTCTGTTTAAGAACTTTTGAAGGGGATAATAAACCCTTTCATTGTTGGAGTTGTTCTCAAACTCACGATCTGTATCAGTATCCATCGAGTTTTCTCCAGAATCATATTCCAGCTCTCTGCCATCCTCGGTGTATTTGTTTACCCATTCGTCGCTGTCGAATGACTCTTCCATACCCCCCTCCTTATGGTAAGACTCATCTGAACTACTTGTTTTCTTCGTTGATCCACTTTTTTCTTCCACCCTTTTCTGGCTGCTCTCACTGTTTCCCACACCCACAACTGACGATTCAATAGGACCATCTTGTTCGACACTTTTCTCAGTGATCACCGCATTCTCCACCGGACCAGATTGTCCACCAGGCTGCACCTGCACCTTTTCGTCGAAAACATCAATGGCCCCCTAAACCTCTACATTCCTTGAACATGTTTTGGACATCACCCTCGTCCCCAACTCCTTTAGTCCCACTTCTTTGACGCCATTAAAGCTAAATTTTAGGTCCATCGACTGCCATACCTCTGCATCCTCCATGAAAATTTTAGTGAAAATTGACTTCAACACAATCAAGGAATACATGTCGGGATCAATTCCATCCATCACCTTCCATCTGTCCCCGAAATGTATTTTCAGGCTATACACTGGATCAAACTTATCCTACATGCAAGGAACAACCAAAATTCTTACATAAGTACATATACTGTATGAAAAAACAATCTTGATTCAACACATATTATATGGAAAAACAATTAAAAGAAAGGGTTAAAAATTAAAATACAACCAGATTTCCGACTTTGAAATCAAGCCAAACAACAAACAACTTAAAGACTAAACCTTTAACAAAAAATGAAGCATTACACGCATGCAAAAATACATTCCATACCCTCTGTTAATCCCCCTCCCCTGTTCGAACAAAACTCCAGAATACATGAAACCCTAACTTGATACAATCGACGGAAAACCCTAGTGCACAACAAAATTTTGAAAATGATACAAATAAAAACTCGATCTTTAACCATGAACAACCAATACGACACCAAAATTTTTAAAGCTTTAAGCATAAGCTCGTGAATATGAAAAGTCCCAACTTTCCTCGACATCCAGGGTTTCGATGATGCAAAAACAACAAGTCAATCGCATAGAAGAACTCTAAGATGATGTAAATCAACAATAAATGTAGCATTTCCATGCAAAAACTCACAATCCCCGGAACGGGTGCAAAGCTTGAGTATTTGGGTTGAGGAACTACCGATTTGACTACACGCTGCTTCCGACTAGCCATACGAGCTGCGTAAAATCGGTGGCATACGAAACGATTCACGCTGACAAAATTGCAAAGAGTTTTTTCCATAAAAAGCTAAAAACGGAGAAGAAAAGGAAAAGCTGGTCTGAAGTGAAGCGAGAAACGAGGGTAATAAGGAGAAAGTGGCCTTAGGGTAAAATAGTAAATGCATCTATTCCTGATTAAGTTTTTTTAATGTTTTTATTCCAGGGGAAAATTCGACTTTTCCATTGTTGCCTTCGGTGGAGACCAGGTTTGACCAGTATTTCATGTGAGACTTTGGGTATAAACTTACTTTCAGAAAGTTCGGCGTTATATTTGTACATATAAAAGAATTGAGCGTATATAAGCACTTCGCTCTATTAGATATTATTGCAATTGATTTTCTTAATGGATAGTGACTTTATATTTTTCTTTGAATATTTAGATTTTTAATTTGCGGTTAGTGTAATTATTGGGAATACGGTGAGAATTGCATTAACACTCTACCAAATGGTTAACCAACCATTTTACCTGACTCTTATTGTTAATAGTTTTACTGACAAAAAAGGTTACCAACTCCTAGCATTAGATGTTTGACTTTTATTCTGTTTCATAAATGTACACATATTTATTAGTGGATTGTTTTGTATAATTTTAAACTGTCAAATCTAAAAGTCAAAAGCTAATAAAAAATACTATTTTCATTACTATCTTTTGTTATCTTGACCAAGAAAGACTAATTTCCAATTACCCACGGAGCAATTATCATATGAATTCTACTAATTTACTACTATTTGAAAATCTAAATCAAATTTTAAAAATTAGCGGTCCAAAACTAAGTTATCTTTCAATATCACATGCCAAATGATTTTTATTGTTCGAACATGTCTGAATTTTAGAATACACCGGCATGCGAAACTACCGTTTTCGCCCATAATTTTACTAATTCATTACAGTAATAGACAGTTTAACTTTAACCTATATGAAACTCTTTGAATTAAGTGGGAAGTATTATTTATTTCACAATGGCAAGTTTAGTTGAGGAAGACTCATATTTAAATGATTTTGACGGTAAATTTTGGACGGCTGACGCAGTAGACAATTGTTCTATTTTTTCAACCACAAAAGAGATTGCTGACATGCTGTAATGAGTTTAAACTATTGATATATTTATCATGCATAAGTGAGCAAAAAAAATTGCATTTATAATCTAACTTTATCTTGAAAGTATCACTATAACTCTGCAATGTTAAAAAGTGTCAATATAACCTAAATTGATTATTGAATGTGCCAATATAACTATAACTTTTGAATTATGTGTGCCGATATACCCAAAATCCCTATTTTTTGCGTTAACCCTCTAAATTCCGGCAATGAGAAGGAAGTGGAATGACTAAATAGCCTTACAACTTGAAAATTTTATCCCAAAAATACCCCTAACCTATCTTTCTTCTTCAAAGGCGGCTGTCGATGTTGTGCTTTGTAGACGTGCTCCGCCGCCGCTACCTTCTTCTTCCCCAGTCCCCACCACCTCCAAACCCTAAATCTCCCTCCCCTTCCCTCACTGTCCTCCTCCTCCTCTTCTAGACAACCACCCCCGATTCACCCCGATTCACCTAAACCCTAACTCCCTCGCCGCCCTCTTCCATCTCTCCTCCTTGCCGTGCTCTGCCGCCGCAGACAGTTGAAGAATTGGTGCTGAAGATGAAGAACTCATTACAACACTAAGCCTAAAACAAGAAGATGAATTATTATTATTGGCAGGTGAAATGACAATCTGGTGATCGGAAGAAACTATATGAACCATTTTTTGTGTTGTTCCTCCATCCTAATCTTCTCAATTTGGGCCACACCGAGCTAACTTTCTCTGGGGCACTTTATTATGCTTCATCTTTTTCTGAGATCTGCTGGTGCAAACGCCACCGCCGACGGTGCCGCGGCTTCCACCACCACTACTACTATTACCGTGCTTCATGTTTTTGTTTTTTTAATGAGGGCAAATCAGTCTTTTCAACAAAATCCAGCAATAAAATGGTCGACCAAAAAGTTAACAAGGTTAAAGGTTATTTTGGCACGATCTGAGATTGCAGGGTCATTGACACTTTCATTCTAAAATCAGGGTCATTTTACCACTTAACTCTAAAAAAAATTAGCATTTGATGCAATGAATCCAATAAATTCATTACAACACGATCGAATGAGATGTACATAGTTTTTTTAAAATGAGACTTCAAGATTAAAAGTATTTTATTTTGACTCTAACAAAATCAGTAGGGTAACAAAATTGAAATGGAGGAAGTAATGATCTAACGACTATGAACATCGTTGCTACTTCAATTATTCACACAATATCTCAACTCCGAAAACTAAATAAATTGAATCATGCATGTTTCACAAACGGTTCTTAACTATCTGATTTAACTGATTTTATGATATTTTAGTAACTACTCCACATTTATGTTATGTAGTGGTATAACATCTTTAATAATAATTAAATAAGATTGCAAATTTCAACTCAATAAGCTAAATCCCATATATGAAGAAAAAAACTATTTGTTCACTTATTAAATTCACCAAACCTTATGTAATAATGTTTAACCATTTCATTTAGATGGGTTAACAAATGTTACAGTGATAGTTGAAATTACATGTTTAAGTTCAATTTGATAAAGAGATGTTAATCGTAATCAGCATGTTATAAATTATTACTAAAATGGCAAAACACAACATATATAGATAATCCCTTTTGCCAAAGAATCCAAATTTTCAAATAATAAAACTAAATCCTATTTAATAGATTGTTTAACTGAATGAAAACGCCAAAAGTAAAAGAAAAGAAAAGAAGAAGGTAACAGTGTAAAAATGACCCTATTAAATTGATAAAGTTCATATATAACCATTTAAAATATGAAAGTGTGAAACTAACATTATGTTTTTATATAAGGGAAAAGGGGCAATATAACCCTACCTACTTGACATAAATGCCAATATAACTCTCAGATAATTTTTAGTGCAAAAATAACCCTAACTAGGTAATGTAAGTGCCAATATAACCCTCAGACCCCATTTTCGGCATTGACTTCGCCGGACCGCTGCCCGCCGCCACGGGACCACCTTCGGATCTCCGTCCGCCATTGCCTGACCGCTGCCCCCCGTCGCCGGACCGTCGCCGGAGGTCAGAATGGGTAGAATTGCACTTACATCAACTAGGTAGGGTTATATATGCACTTTCAGTTATCAAAAGGTTATATTGACACTTATGTCAAGGAGGTAGGTTATAAAAGCACTGTTCCCTTTATATAATTGTGCAATTACACCTATTTTGCTCAATTCCGACATTAGTTCAAAAAGTCAGTCATTGACCAAACATGAAACAACCTAAATATCCCTAAGTTTAAAATTGGAAAATCTAAAGACCATTTTACCCCTCACTTCTTCTTCTTCATCATCTTCAACACCCTAAATCTTGACCACCGCCGTCGCTGAACACTAACATAGCCCCGCCCATCTCCAGAATGCCACCGCCACTCCGCCAGGGCACCACCACCGCTTCGCCTCCTTCCCCTTCCATCTCCAACACCACTTTCCCAGCACCACCACTGCACTTTCTCTACCCGCCACCTCTCAACCTTAGCCTAGCCCCGCCACTGCCACCACTCTCCACCTCTCTCTGACCTATCCTCGCAGCACCGCGCTCCACCCTAACCTAGCCCACGCCACCGCGCTTCACCCTAGCCTAGCCCAACTCTCCACCTTCCCCCTTGCCTAGCCCTGCCACCGCGCTCCACCTCAACCCTAACTTAGCCCTGTCACTGCCACTGCGCTCCACCTCAACCCTAACTTAGCCCTGCCACCTCCACCGCGCTCCACCGCAACCTTAACTTAGCCCTGCCCCCGCCACCGTGCTTCACCTCAACCCTACCTTAGCCCTGCCACCGCGCTCCACCCGCCCTCAACCCTAGCACCCAGCCCTTCCTCCTCCTCTCCCCCCGCCGCAGTTCACCCACCCTCAATCCTGTCACCCAGCACTTCCTCCTCATCTCCCTCGCCGTGCTCCACCCGTCCTCAACCCTAGCCTCCCAGTCCTTCCTTCTCCTCACCCCGTCACCACCATCTCAGCCTGTCACCGCTGCTGAATTTGCGATTGGAACATGGTGGCGGTGGCGATTGGAACTCCAGATTGGAACGCAGTGGAATGGTGGCAGGCTGAGATGGTGGAACGCCGATTTAAACTGATTTGAACGCTGATTGGAATATATCCCCACGATTGAAACACCGATGATTGGAATGCCGATTGGAGAGAAATGGGGGAGGAGGTGCGGGCTCAGCTAGGGTTGAGAAACAAAGAAAGAAGATAGAAATAGAAAAAGAAAGAAAGAAGTGAGGGTATTGTTGTCTTTCACTAATTTTTTATTTTTAATTTTTTAACAGAAGGGTAAAATGGTCATTTTAATGATTTCAGACCAATTTGGCCGTTGACATACTAGTCAACGAAATCCAAGGTCATTTTTGTACTTTCAGACTTTACAAGTTCATTTTTACACTTTCGATCAAAACATATGGTTAAGAACGTAATTTTCTCAAAAAAACTAATTAAGGACAACTTACCAAATACGACCTTAAAAAAAATACACAAATGCCTCAAGTCTTTACCCTCCACCTCCAATGTTTTAAAAATTCAGTGAATACTCCTCACACTCAAGTGTTGCTTTGTTGGGCAAGACAAGGCCACAACCTCGCCACTCATGCACAGCATTAAATTTCTTACTGTGGTAAAAACTTTATTTTGAAAAATAAAACAAATTAATTAACAAAAATCATGGTAAAATCCTAAACCCTATCATTAACGCACACCTCTTAGTGTGGGTCCCGCATCCGTCTCCAGACTCTCCACAGATGGAAACGCATCGCCCAACAAAACCCATTTCCACTTCATGCGCCTCCCTACTCCCCCACTTTCTCCTTTTCTTTCCCTCCTCCACCTCCCTCCACCAGTGCGTGCTCACCACCTCCTCCTCTTCGTGCCACGTCTGCCTTGTGGCCCCCACAAGAACTCCCTGCACACTAGATATAGCAATATTAATAAGGCAATATTTTCAAAAAGTGTTTTTATAACCCTACGTTGACATAAGTGTCAATATAACATTTTGATAATTGAAAGTGCAGATATAACCCTAGTTGATGTAAGTGTAAATATAATCTTTTCGGACATCTGAAGACCGGATTCGATGGAAAAATTAATTTTACCCATTTACGAATGTGCTGATATAATCATATAAGTTTTAAGAATGTGCTAATATAACCCATCACCGGTTCGGCGGCAGTTTGACTGCAGTCGGCGGTAATCCGGCGAATTCAAATTCAGATTTTAACACTAAGAGTATTTTGGATATTTTACACGCCAGAAAATGAAAGTCAACGCCGGAAATGGGATCTGAGGGTTATATTAGCACTTACGTTAACTAGTTAGGGTTATTTTTGCACTAAAAATTATCTTAGAATTATATTAACACTTATGTCAAGTAGGTAGAATTATATTGGTATAATCCCTTCTTTTATTTAAAGATAAATCCGTAAGGTAATACTATGATACTTTATCTTCATTAAGTTTTAGGCAAATAACAAATCAGTCCCCAATTATTTTGATGATGATACATGAACTCATAGTCACCTCAGAATGATAATTGGGTGACTTTTAATTAGGCGAAATAACAAAATTTTCACTGCAAAAATAAAATTTTATCCGTATTCAAACTAGAGTGGTAGTTAATGAATCTGAAATGAATAGAGAGATAAAAAAAATTAAGACACCTAAAATTAATTTACTTGATTTTCACGTAAAATTACTAATATTATCCAAGTTAAGAGATTCGATTTTGATATCAAGAGATTCGATAATTACTGGTGGTTTGATAGAGGAATTTTCCTAAGAATACCCAAAATTGGATTTATTTTAAAAAATAAAAGTCAAACTAACCAATTAAGTTTTAGAGTGAATTAATGTCTTCATTAAGTTTTAAAAAATTACAAACTAATCACCCGTTATTTTATCTTCACATTAAAGTGATAGTTCGGCGAATGACTCTTATATTTCAAAAAAGAGAAAGAATTACAGTCCACAATTACATTCCTGTTACTACCTCCGCCATTTAAAGGTTTTTATTATTAAGTTGATCAAATTTCAATCACAAACTTAAGTCGAAATAAGAATGTTACTAAAATATAAATTTTTAGTTGCGACAAACGAAAATAAAAAACAGAAATTTTTAGTTGAGAAACAGGAAATATATTATTAGATTTTGGATATCAAGAAAATTGATAATTAATAAACGGTTTAATATAATAATATTATCGTGAGATTCCAAAGGTAGAATTTGATTCGTTTGAAAGTTAGGCAAAATTTTAGAAAAAATCATCTTTTTATATGCATATGAAAATACAGGATTGAATTGGAATTATAAAAAGAAAAAAAAATTAGTTGCACTATCAAAAATTTATTATACAACGTCCAATAGTTATAAATTTATGACCCGACTAATGCAACTAAATTTTTTTATTTATTTATAATTTAAGCCTTAATTTTTCCATAAAGAATGGTATTTCAAAAGACGAACTTTCAAAAATCAAAACACATATTCAGCCATTCAGGCAATATAAGTCGTTGTAAAGGGTGAATCAAGTTTTGGACGAATAACAGGCTAGTCCCCAGTATATTGATAATAATGATTTATAAATCCGAATACTAATTCGGTAATTTATTTTAGGGATATATACAATTATAATCCTACCTACTTGACATAAGTAACAATATAACTCTCACATTATTTTTAGTACAGATATAACCCTACCTAGTTGATGTAAGTGCCAATATAACCCTCAGACCCCATTTTCACCGGATCACCACCGGACCACCGCATGTCACCGGATTTTGGCCAAATTTCCGGCGACATACGGCGGTCCGG
>JAULKJ010171054.1:0-14453 GCA_032355405.1 Rubia balearica
CAGTGACTATATCATCAGAGAGATTTCCCCTCGGAACACTCCGAGATTCTTTCTTGTAGATCACGGCTAAGGAATTAGAAACAACCCAATTTTCGAGTTCAAGACACATCAAGTATAAAAGGGTTATAAAGTACATGGAATATGATATTACAAAACCAATCTGAAAAGGATTCTTTTCTTATTCTTCTTCAGTACTTCTATTACTCTATTACCGCCCTCAAGAAAATTGTGAAATTACTAGCAATGTAGAACTTGGAATGCAAAAGACAAGGTAGACCATATGTTAAGATGTCAGCA
Organism: Rubia balearica; assembly: GCA_032355405.1. NCBI lineage: Eukaryota > Viridiplantae > Streptophyta > Magnoliopsida > Gentianales > Rubiaceae > Rubia > Rubia balearica. Next base: position 298 of record JAULKJ010171054.1, read on the forward strand.
AGCTGAAGGTCAGAGGAAACATGAGATACCTTATGCTTGCTAGAAGACACCATCCCACGCACAAAATGATAATCAAAATCAATGTACTTGACCCTCTTATACGAAATTGGATATCGATTAAGAAACAGAGCACAACACACCAACACAATTGGCACACAAATTGACACCCGTAAGTCACTGAGAAGATTAATCAACTGATCTAGTTCCACGTCAGCATTGGCCATAGCATGATATTTTAATTCTAAGCTGGAACGAGACATTAATGCCAAGGTAGATGGAGTAGGCATATGTAGACCTACGAGTCTCTACACACCTAGCCCAATCGACATCAGAATAACCAAGCCTTGGAAGAGTAGACAGATTCACGCGAAAGGTCGAACAATAATGAAGAGTACCACAAAGATAGCACAAAATCAAAGTAAAATCCTGAATACAGTTATCAGTGGATGCTTACATAAATTGACTGGCCGTATTGACAATATAAGATAAGTTAGGACTTGTAATCAATAAGTACTGAAGTGCACCAACCAAGGATCGATAAAGTGTGGGATTACCAAATGACTTGGCAGAAGAGCGGAGAAGCTGCGAAACAAATCACAAAAGGAGTGGCGATGGGTGCATCATTTGGCATGCCTGCACGAGTCAAGATATCTTTGGCATTTCTTGCCTAACGAAGGAACTAATTAGTCGCCCAAAGTAAGAACAACATCTAAACAAAAAAGTACTGTAAGATGCCAAGATTGGTGATTTTGCACTCATGATTCACACGATCAGTGAACTTATGAATGAGAACACCTTCTTTTGCAATAAGAATAATATCATCAACATAAACCAAAAGATAGAGTAAGGAGTCACCTTTTACGAACACAAATAATGAAGTATTTGATGAGCTGCAAAAGAAACCAAGTCCAATGAGGAAAAATCAGAAGAGTTAAAACCAAGCATGATGAGCCTATTTCAACCCATAGATAGCCTTGTACAAACTACAAACATAATCAGGATGCATAGGATTTCTGTAACTAGCAGGCTGCTACATGTAGACCGGTGATTCAAGAACCCCATTCAAGAAGGCATTTTCAACATCCAACTAATGTAACGACCAAAAATGAAAAAAATCTTGAGAAAAGACAATGAAAATTGTAGAAACCTTTACCACACGACAAAAAAGTGAGATCATAATCAAAACTTGGAAGTCGCAAAACACCTTATGCAACAAGTCTCGCTTTATGATGAATTATGAAACCATCAACCTTAAAATTTAAGTGAAACATCCATTTTAATCCAACTACATTCACATACAAAGGGTCGGGAATCAATTCTCACGTCTGCTAAGTGTGAGGGGAAACCATTTCAAAATCCATAGCGGTAACCCAACAAGAATCCTTAACACCACCGAGATAGCTGCATTGTTTTGTCTGAACAAACAAAGTGCTCAAAAGCCCAGATATATTGTATTCATAAAAGTTCTTGTACTTGAAAGAGCTAGTTCTCGAGCGAGCAGTCAGAGGATGCCGATAAGAAGGCACAAACAATGAATGAGTCGCATAACTAGGTGGTATCGGTCATTGAGCCGAGGAGGACGACTAAAGTAGAGAGTCGTATGCGTAAGTAGCAGCGGATGGTGTGCACGATAAAGAAGGTAACTGGTGGCACATACAAACCCTGAGACAGATATGGAGGTGCAGATGCAGCTAGGCAGTCGTATGAAAGTACTATCGATAGTGGGACAACCTCTAACAAAGGCGAGAAGAACTCATCTCCAAGGACTGTGGGGGGAAAATACGGATGTAGATGGCTCAAAAACTTTTGGTGGTCATGACGAAGGCTCCAGAATGGCCAAAACATCAAGACAAAAAGGAGAAGTTTCTTGTCCCAAGCGAGGTGCCGGGAATAAAAACTCATCAAAGTGAGGATGGCGAGTGATAGATTCCTTCTTCTTAGCAAGATTAAGGAAACAATAACCCTTGTATTGAGAACTGTATCAAAGGAAAATACATGGAAAACTCCGAGGTGAATTTTTTTTAGGATCATAAAGGCGCAAATGCAAAAAAAACACAATAACCAAAAGGATGAAATTTGGAATAATCGGAGGTAGTGCTAAAAATAATAGAGAGCAAATACTAGCCAGATAAAAATAGGTGTAGGTAGTCGGTTGATAGTGTAGGCAGTCGTAGTTAATGAATTTCACCAAAATGAATTATGAAAACCATAATGGAAAGGCATAGAAAGCCCAATTTGTATGATGTGGCGATGCTTCCGCTCAACTCAACCATTTTTCTTTGGTATATAGGGATATGAAAGCTGGTGATGAATTCCATTTGAAGCAAAATGATATCGCATGCGAGAGTTTACAAACTCTGTCTGTCATCAGTCTGAAAAACCTTGATGGAGGTAGAATTTTTTTTAATACTAGTGCCTCAAAATGAAGACATGCCTCTAAAAAATCATATTTGCAGCGGAGAGGGTGGAACTAAGTGAAATGATAGTAATTATCAACAAAGATATCATAATAATAGAAACCAACACGAGAGACAAAAGGCATGGGCCCCTAAAGATCATACAGAACAAAATCAAGCAAAGGTGTTACACATCTATTATTTTGAGTAAAGGAAAGATGTTTCCCCTTCGTTATCTCACAAGAGGAGCACAAATGCAGCTTTGGAAGAAGACTAGTAACAGAAAAACATTGAAACTTGCTCAACGAAGAAATGATAGTGTGAGGAACATGACCCAATCTACTATGACTAAGTTCAAAAGATGATTTAGACATGCCTGACTAAATAAAAGCGGCTAAAGCATCACCACCATAATCCTAAACATATAAGACTCCATCACGATGGCCATTGCCAATAATATCCCTAATAAACTTGTTCGTAATAGTGAAAGATAGATCATCACCCAGTGAAATAGTGATTGCCATTACCTAGTGAATTAGCGATTGCCATTACCCAATCATCACCCCGTGTTCGTAATAATAAACTTGTTCGCCATTGCCATTACCCAGTGAAATAGTGCACTGCATTGATTTAAATTTTGTGTATTGCAACTGTTTTGAATGTGCATTTTATTATTTGTATTGTTGCTGCAATGATTTAAATAGTTATATAATACACAAATAAAATTTATTAAATGCACAAAATGCATAATTAACTGTTTTAAAATGCACGCATATTTTCCATAAATATCATATAATCTGCCATTTTTAAAACTACTTATTTTATCAATGAATATCATACACGTTTTGTTTTACACATGGACCAAATACATTTCATCATATTAGCATGCTAAGACAAAAGAAAACCATTAATTCTTCTCTAAATAAGGACATTATGGTAAGTTTGTTAGAGTTATTTAAATTTCATATCATCTGTTTAGTTCTCTAACGACAACCTCTTGTATTAGATTGTTTCATAAAAAGATTAGGGATTAAATTGTAAAATTTGTGATGTATGACCTATTGAATGTGATTTCTAAAACTTCAAGGAGTGAAGTTTAAATTAATGTGAATTGTAAATCACTCTTAGTAAAAAAAAAAGACAATTTAGTTCTTTTCCAATTATTTCATTCAAAAATTTAACCGCTTTACAAACAAATCCTCTAATTGAGCTCCTCAGTTTTTCAACTGCCATTCAATCCTCGATTCCTCCATTTTATTCTCAATATCACATAATATTCACTATGTTTATTGTTCTCTCAACCACACTAAATCCCCCCCCCCCGCGTGTATTCTCCTTAATTTTATGCTAATTTGGCATTCTCAGCTGTGATTTTGCATTTGCGATTGTAATCCGAGTTATTTCATGAAAGGTATTGCTGCGTATATATTTGTTGTGCATTTTTCAGTTCATGATTGCATTTTCAAAGTTTTTTGTTCATGTGACGTTTCTATACTCTGTTTGCTTTTATATTCTGTATTTTTATTCTCTTTAGTATGAATGTGGGTTACTGAGTGTTTTCAATAACAATTTTGTGTTTCATTTCATATATCTAGAGTTTGGTTATTATTTGTAAAATTCATTGTTTTTCCTATGTTTTTGAAGGTTTTAACAAAGTTGATGGCGGGGTGAAGTTTTTTATGCATGTGATGTTTCAATTGTCCTTCATGCATTATATACCGTATTATTGTTAGAATTTGTGTTAATTCTAGATTAGAAAGTAATTGCAGTAATTGTTGCTTTTTGTTTCATGTGCCTACGATTTCAAAAATTTATGTTCTATTTTTTGTTTGCTATTATGTATTGAAGATGGCGAAAAAAATTGTTGCTACTGATTCGCTTGATAACACTATCATTTATATTGTGGAGTCTTACTCTCAACCGATTGAAGACAAAAGCCATGCTGCACATTCTAGGAATATGAAGAAACTTGCATACTCACAAGGTTTCTGTAGATTTTTTGTTTTTTTGTTTTTGGCGGGATTATTTGAATATTTTATATTTTATTGTATGTTGTTTGGATTTTAGATTGACGTTTTTAATGTTTTAGTATGATGTTCTATGTGTTTGGGTTGACATTTCGTACATGCAATATTCATATTTTTTGCATTTCATGATTCATTAGCATTATGCTCGTTTGTTTTTCTGTGGCTCTTCCGCTCATTGTTTTATTTCATATATTATGTTTTATCTAGTATTTTTATATTGTATTTTTATGCAATTTTTTTTTATTTGAATGTGTAGTTTATTTATGTTTTTCAGTTCTAGTATTATGTTTTAATATTTTGTTTGATGCTTTCATGTTTTAGTTTGCTATGAATAATGATTGATGATATGCTTACTCATTCTGGTTAATGTTATGTTTTTGTGATTTTGTTGGTTATTTTATTAATTTATACACTTAATTTATTTTGTGTCTATTTAGGTTTTAGGTTCATGTTTTCAGGTTATAGTATGATTTTGCTTGAGTTTTGATTGAGTTTTCATATATGCAGTGTTAATATTATTTAATTTTCTCGTTTTGTTATCATGATGGTTTTTTTTCTTTTTCTGTGGCTCTCTGACTCATTGTTTTAGTTTCATATATGATGATTGAGCTCATGTTTATGCATTTTATTTTATGAAGTTTTTTTCTTAATGTGTAGTCCATTGATGTGTTTAGTGCAAGTGTGGTGTTTTAATATTCCAAATAATTCTTTCATGTTTTAGCTCGATATGAATTGCTCTTGATAATAATATACTTACTTTTCAAGGCTCTGTTTTGATAACTTTTGGTTATTGTGCTATTAATTATTATTAATTTATATTATGTCTTTTAATTTGAATTTAATGTTGTAGAAACTTACATTAGGTATTGCTGAATCCTCCGATTCTATTTTTCAAATTTGGAACATGTGTGTTAGGATAGCGGTGGAAACGTCATCTATCAATTTCATTGCAAATAAGACCACCAATGGAAGAAATATGGAAATTAATGTAATCTAAGGGTTGGTTTACTGATTAACATCCAAATTCAGAAGCAATACACAAAAAATTTCAGTTCTTAGATTTGGAGGAGGTGTGCACCTAATTGTTAGTGTGCTGGAGGTATTGTTGTTAAAGAATTGCCAATGAAACATATATTGGAGGTATTAAACATTCTAATCCAATTTATATTGTGTTTTTATTCATTCACAACTTAATCTATATGTTAAACACTTGTGGCATTTTTGGTAAGGTGTGAAAATAATAATGGGTCGTTCAAGTATAATTTTGGCCGATCTAAGAACCTTGTATGAGTATGTTCAACTTGTTGAATATTTCATTGAGGTGGCGTCTAACCATTTAAGGATGGAAACTATTCATACATTTGTTCTTATTAAGATTGGAAAAAATGATGTTTATGTGAAGGTCTATGGTCTGCGTGAGCATTTTATATTTCGAGGATTCAAACGATCGTATAAGAGGTTGATTTGGTTGGAGAAGGTATGGATGCACGTGATAATGTTGGGATGATCATGATTCGGATCCAATGGATTACAACAAGTGCTTGGAATTTAGCAGAGGATGTAGTATGGAGTTTGCCAGCAGGCCGGTACTACAAATTATTTGTAATGACAAGGAAGCACCATTGTACGAGGGATTGAAACATACTGTGTTGAGCATGAACCTTAGCATGATGAACTTGAAGCTAAATAGGGTCACTCTGACAAGGAATGACTAAAGCGCTGCAGTTGATAACGGATTTGCTCTTTGTCGGGAATCTTATGTCTGACCGTGTTTACACTGTTGAGAAAATACTATGTCCCATGGGAATAGGGTTTGAAAATATCCATACTTTCTTGAATGTTTGTATGTTTTAACGAGGAAAAGAGAATAAAGTTAGAGATATTTGTAAAGTATGTAATGAGCCACAATACAAGTCGAAGACTGGAAATGTTGATGTGGTTGTTACAATGATGATCAAACAAATGCCAGCAATATTATGTGGTACCTTTCAATAATCCTTAAGTTGTAATGGTTGTATGCAAACATGGAAGAAGATTGATGATATGTTTGCAGAGTTGGGAAATGAACCCCAGAACTTGTGTCTAGGGCTATCGATAAACGGTATGAACCCGTTTGGAAATTTGAGTAGTACTCATAGATCGTGGCCCGTCATGGTGGTTATTTACAATTTACCCTCTTCGTTAACGATGAAATGAAAGTATATTTTGTTGTCATTAATGATTTTGGGGGCTTAAATAACCGGGTAATGACATCGATGTATATCTTTCACTGTTGGTTGACGACCTACATAAGATTTGGTGTGAAGAGAACTGGACGTATGATAGTTACCATGGAGGTAGCTTCAATATGGAAGTAATGTTTTTTAGCACCATTACTGAGTATTTGGAATATGGAAATTTATCTGGATATTCAATGGAAGGTAACTACACATGTCCTGTGTGTGAAAAGAATACTAGTTTTACACAATTGAAGTATGGTATAAAAACTGTATATCTTGGTCTTAGAAAACTGTATATCTTGGTCTTAGAATTTTCTTACTTGTAAATCCCCCGTGGCGTAGTGCAAAGAAGTGGTTCAGTGGGCAGATTGAGGAAGACCTGCCTCTGAAACCTGTAATGGGAGAATAGATTTATGAACAAATGAAATGTATTGTCAATGACTTTGGTAAGAACCGGAGGAAAGTTCTGAATGGAGGAAGTTGGAAGAAATGGTTCACTTTTTTAAACCTACCTTACTGGGAGAATCTGGATGTGAGGTATTGTCTTAATGTGATACATATATATAGAGAAGAGCAGTTTTGACAGCTTGATTGGGAAAATTCTTAACACGCCTGAGCTAACTAAGGACGATTTGAATTCACGCCTTGAAATGGCAAAAATGGGAGTGAGGTATGATCTAGTGCTAGTTGTGAAGGATGGGAAAACCTTCCCACCACCAGCTTGTTAAAAAATGTAGACTGATGAGAAGAAGCAATTTTCTGAAACATTGAAGGGTATTAAAGTTCCTACCTAACATAAGCAAATGTGTGTCCGTTGAGGAGTTGAAATTGGCAAAGCATAAGTCCCCCGATTGTCATAGCTTGATGTAAGAGTTAAATGGTATCACCATTCGAGGGACACTCCCCAACCATGACAGAATCTCCATAAGCCGGTTGTACATTTTTTAAAGTCTATTTTTCGTAAGAGTATAAGTCATGAAAAAATTGGATGAACTTCAAAATATGGTTGTAGAGGTGTTGTTTTGAATGGAGATGTACTTCCCCCTTTCGTTTTTAGGCATAAGGTGCACTTAATTATACATCTAGCTAGAGAAATTAAATTATGTTGACTGGTATTCCTTTGATGGATGTATCCCTTTGAGAAATACTTTAAAATATTCAGTGTTTTGTGAAGAATATATATAGACCCGATGCAAGCATTGTCCAACGGTATATGGTGGAAGAAGATATTGAATTTTGTACTAGCTACTTGCACTACAAGAAACATGACCTATTACTTCGCCCCTTTTACCTCGGTTTTTTTGTTTTGTTAAGTAAACAATATTTTTTACCTTTGTTAAATAATAATTAAGGTAAGTAATAAGTTTTTTGCCGCAGTTCTGTGATAACCGTGGTAAATAAATTCCAAATGAGAAGTAATAAGTATAGCCGACGTAACTGTGACGTCGGACACATGGGTATCACCTAGCAATTCAAGTGTATTACTAGATGAACGACTTCGCAAACATGATCGGATTGATCAAAACTATAACGAAATTAAAGCGACTTTTCACCAACGATGTCGTACATGACTATCGCTCCAAACTAGTGGCTAAATCCATAAAATAAATCAAATCATGCGACGTCTTGGTTTCGTTGGTAACTTGTCGGTTAGCTCGACACCATGGGTAAGAATGATGTGTGAAGTCGAACTTCTATGTCGTACCTAATAAATCAACAAGGCATAACCATGACAGCCAGAACTTGGAATGTACGATGAAAATGTCCCATCCCAAGTTCACAAATCCAATATGAAATATAATGTAACTAATTTGGAAAGACTAATATGTATTGCTACCATACATACACAATTCCGGAAACACCCCACAAATTAAAAGTTATCAAGCCAAAGAGAAAATTTTCCAATAAAATCCAAAAAAGTCATCACCATGCACAACAAAATAACAATCATTATAATCAATGGGGTGGTGACGGGATTGGGATTTCATCTGCTGACGAAGTATTTCCATCCGACTCTTCGGTGTAAGAATCTGTATCGTCATCGCCATACCCATCTTCATCATCTTCTAGTCTCGCATCATCCTTGTGATCTTCAGGCACCTCATCCTTAGGTGCATTGATCGGACCGAAAATCATAGACCTCAGTTCCGCCAATTCTTCCAAATATTTTGCACGATGCGGTCTATGCACTGCGTCAGGACCTTGGGCTCGGCAACGTCCTTCATGAAGATGCCCTACGAGCTATGTTTAAGGCCTGTTGGGGAAACATAAGTTTAATGAAAAAAATTTATAAAACATAAATAATGAATATTTTGGAATATCCATAAAACCTAAAAACTTTCATACCTGATCGTGGGGCAGGAGTACTAGTAGTGGCAGGATCATCTGCTGTGAGAGCTGAAGGGTTTGCCTCATTTTAGGTTGGCTGAGGCACTTCCACATTTCCCATAGAGACGTTGCGATCAATACATTTCCTCACCTCCCAATGCCAATGTTTCAGCCCAAATTAATTTGCATCATAGTACTTGGCTTGATCTTTGCCTTTGATTTGATCGGAATCTTCTTCTTCTCCAGAGTGGCAGTGATCACGTTGTCGTAGGGAAGTGTCCAAATCTTCCTTGTGATAGCCACTTGGTGCATCTCCTGGATGGTGGTGTACCCTGGGGGTTAGTACCTTCTTCTTTTAAGATGGTAGTACATGATGACCCAGTTGATCGTGCACTTCGAAGGATGTCCGGCAAGAATCCGAACTTGTACAATTATATTATACATCATCCTTTCTTTGAGATTGAGGACATCAAACTTGATTCATCTTAGTTGTATAAGCTTGTTCCCCACTTTAAATTTGAGGTACTTATCCACCACTCGGTTGGGGTTAAGCACCCCGGATTAGTCATCCTCGGGGATCGGGACCGGTGTAGGCCAATTGTCCCTGCAGTACAGCCATAATGGTTCAACCTCTGGGTGATCCTCCACACCAATTGTACACCCAATAATTTGATTGATGAGCTCCGTCGTCATCTACACGTCCACCCAATTCACTCTTGTACTATAGATTTCCGTAGATTGCTGAGCCAAATTGGCAGAGAACTCCTTGACCTCTGTATCATACATTGGTCTATCCAAGCATATCAAACCTTTCATCCTGAAGGTTTGAATGGTTTAAGGAAAACATTAAGGTGGAGTCTAGGAACGTCCTCGGGCTTTATCACCCTAACCTTCTTGATGTAGCTGCCCATGATCTTTTCAAAATGCTTCTATACCTCTTCCTTTACGAAGTTTATGTTATCGCATGTTGGCAGTGGAGGAGTGGACTTTGTCTTCTTCTTCTTCTTGGTGCGCTATGGACCTTCTTCTGGGGTATTTTCCCTAAAGGTTTTGGCTGCCTACTTCATTCTAGCCATCTGTAGAAAACATGAACTTGGAACAATTAGTTCAACATGGAGGAACCAAGCTCATGCATATGTAAAAGCCTATGTCAAACTCATTAAGCAAATCTTTTGGCAAAGCCGATATGTTCAATGTGAAGTCACATATTTATGTGTATAAATTTGCGACGTCGTAGATAGCACGTTGGATGCGGTGTAATATAGTGTAACTGGGATACAAATGGACCTAAAACACCTAACATCTGAGCTTACATCAACATCAAAATGGGAAGATGTAAAGTGCCATTAACAAGTAGGAAGTGTGAAAGGCACAATAGTTACCTAAACCCTAGTCCTAGCAAATAATTTGTGAACAAGTCCCAAACCAAATTCAATATACCCTAAATCTAAAAACACAGCAGCTCATGGATTGTGAATATTATAAAATCATAAAATGGGGCACTGACGGAGCCTTCAAAGCCGGAAAAACCACTATCTAATTTGGGGGAAAAACAAACCTGCTTCACCTTTGGTGCGGCATCGTCGCTGCGAATGGGAAAGGGTTTATCGTTGGGCAGCTTTTAAACCTGCGTTGGAACACAGTTTATGAAATATACGATGTTGCAGGTAATTTTGCATGGGAATATAGACAGATAATATTATTGCCACATTTTTGTGTGCATATTTGGCCCACACATTCTTTGGGTCTGCTCTAGGATGGAACCTAATCAGCAATAGTCGAGGTCGCTACTAATTTGATCCATACAACACAAGATTGACAATTATGCAACGTCGCTTATGACCCTGAGTGGTTCGAAATAGACAAGCAACACCGTAATGTTGAATTGTGGTTTGATTAGTGCATGGTCTAGAAACGCGCCATCGCTTATGAAAAGTTTTGTTATCAATAAGACAGTCATTGTTTTTCTCTTATTTTTTTGTGGACATTTTGATCGCACATTTAAAAGGATCATGTTGTTCGTGGCTCATTAAATCCGTGACATATACTCATGTTGTTTAATGTATACTGATGTTATTCTGGGTTTGGTGAATGATCCAGTCATACGGGTAACAGGCCGACTCTGGAGGTGATACAAAAGAAATTGAAGAGAGAGATTATGAAACGGGTGGAAGATAATTACAGAGCCCTCCAGGATTCTGATTATTCTTTTTGTTCCGGTTGATGTCTACTTCCAATTTTATTATTAAAATGACCCCTTAAGGATTATTATTGTTCCATATTACGTAGTGTATAAAAACATTAAAATAAAATGTAATTGGCAAGATTATAGATTGAGCGTAAAATGTATGAAAACTGAAATTATTCCAAAATCGACTAAAATAGTTTTCAACAGTTATTCAAAATAGTTCGAGTAAACTAAAAATGATGGTAAGGAACGATGGCATAAAAAACAATAGGCCCAGTACCATTTACCACCTCGAATAACAGTGTTTCCCAATCTCGAGTTCTACAAGAAACTGAGTAAACCCCTTCGGGGTATAGGTCTTCAACATGTGGTTGCCTGAGTAGTGCATGTCATACTCTCTTCCGTTGCACCGCAGGACAACCGTCTCCTTGTACAACGGTGGGACGTACTGATTTGTAAACCAATTTTTTTAGTAAATATGAAAATAACACATGTGTATCTATATGTTTATATATATATATATAGATAATTAAGAATGAAATACATGTGTGAAAGGTATGACCTACCAAAAATTGGATCATCCTCGAAGTTTGTCTTTGTAAGAGTTTTGACAAAATTTAATGGACGGACCTTCCTGTTATTGTTCTAAGGGCGACGATCATCGTCCGAATCACTATGGATCTGCATTGGTCAATAATGTTTTTAATAAACTAATTTAAAAATAAATATGATATGAATAGTAATTTAAATCCGGATAAGAAATCGCTCATTTCAATTAAGGCAGGTTTGCTTGAACAGACACCGTTGGTTATTATTCCAAAAAATTGATTAAAAATTGGCTCGATTAATATTTTTACTAGAAAAGACATCGCATGTTACCGCCAGACCATAAATTGACTAGGACAATAACTCTTTGCGACGTTTCTTAGTAGTTTGCAAACATATTGGTTATGCGAGACAAGTGCGACGTCATATTCAAGTAGGGTTAGAAGAGTGAAGAAAGGAACTATGTTTCTTTATGAACGCTCCCAACAGAGAAGGAACAACACATCTATGACATCTTATGTAACGGTTAGAGAAAAAAATATGAGAAAACCATAACAAACAAAAGTTTACACAAAAACTTGGGGTCGGCTGACAAGGAAACCCTTACAAAACAAAATTCCTAATACCTTGAGCCAGAATCCATTCGAATTTCAATTCAAAAAACCTAAAAATACTTAAATACACCATATACATATCTAATTCGATGAAAAATACAAAAAATGTAGTACTCTAACTAATCTAGGAAGCTTACCTTCGAACTGATGGTTTAAGGGACTGCTGAAATTCAAGGGAAAATTGAATGTTTAAAGGGATGTATAGGGTGGGTTCCATTTTCATAGTCATTACGAAGCATTGTGAATTCCGCCTAGTTAAAGAGACTTCGCAGAGTAGTCGACTGAACCGACATTGTGCCGACTTTGTGGCGAACTCGACTTATCTATTTTTGGTCATACTTTTTCAGCCCACTAGCATAGTAATGGGCCCATGTTTAACCAACAACATATGCGTTGTCGCAGGATTCTCTTCTTAATCAACAACTTATCGTCATATGAACAACGTCAATTTGGCTAGAAGTGGGACTTACCAATTTTGCCTACTAGCATCTAAGGCATGCCCCGCGTATGACCAAAACTAGCGTAATTGACCTTCATAACAGTCAAATAGTATATTAGATACTCTGATTGAAGTTTAGAAATGTCCACAAACTTCATAGATTTGTAGTTTGATGGGAATCGATGTTAGCAGAAATGGTGAACTTTTTTAACGTCCAGTTCCATGGGAACCACCGCATAGAATCGCATGAAATTTCTTATTCTTACTTTTGGAAGAAATAAAAAGATATTAGAACTACGTCCATCAAAATATTTAATGTGGTAGTACAAGGCTTAGAGCAAATTTTAGAAGATTACTTACAATTATACAAGGCATTATTCAGAAGAACTTGTGGAAGTTTATGTGGAAATAAATTGGTTCCTTTATTATCCTTGGTAAGTAAAAGTTCAACTTCGGATGTCAAAGTTTCATTTTAGGGCTGATTGTAATCGGGTTCGAGAATGCCAATATTTATTTATAAAATTGCAATTAGGTCCCCACAACAGAGTTGGAGTACTTGCAATGTCAAACTGGAGATACACTAAACTGATTCACCAATTCACGGGCACAATGTTCCTATTTGGTTGTGGGTGGATATAACGGGGTAATCGTCTATCATTTTTGTTAATACTCCACAATTACCCTTACAATAAGCATTGTGAGAATGTTTCATTTCATCCACATAGAATCGTATGAAATTTTAAATTCTTGGTTTTCAAAGCAATAAAAAGTTAATAGAAGCTACGCCACCTCAAAATTTTAAAAGCAATAGTACAACGCATATAGTTAATTGTAGAAGATTGCTTCGAGTATACAAGACATCATTTAGAAGAACTTGTGCAAAGTATATGTGGAATAAGACCAGTTTATTTATAACCCTCGGTAGGTATTAGTTGAACTTCGGATGTTAAAGTTCTATTTCGGGTCGATCGTGATCAATTTAGGGAATACCAGTGTACATTTATAATTTTTTACCTAGATCCCTTCGACTGAGTAGGAGAACTTGACAGTGACCTTTTTTGTTATTCACATTTTTAGAATGATGGTGTTCCCATTTGTGCAAAAATAAAACGTGTTTTAGGGTCGCAATCTTAATAGGGATTATTTTACAATACTTGTCCTAATTAAATTGATTGTGCTGGATATGTGCGATGTTTAAATTCATCGTACTAAATGAATACAAAAGCGAAAAAAATGCAACGTCATACAAATTGAATTTTTGGCGGGAATCAAATTTGGGCCTAAAATTTGAACCAAAAATTCCCCCATCATTTTTTTAAATTTAAATAACAATCAGCAATAACACACATTTCCCCCATCAATTCTCCTCCTAATCCAACAATATACCATCCTTTCCATG